>CM021101.1:163678864-163883450 GCA_007115665.2 Sequoiadendron giganteum
TGGAGATTCCCACTACACAAGTTTTTAAGGTAAGGATGGATAGGATAAATAAGTTTGTACTAAAAATAAAATAACTATACTAAATATAAAAATACAAATAAAATTCACTACATACTAAATTATTTTTGGATGAGATTTTCACACCCTCAAAGATTAAGGCCAAATTATGAGGTGGGTGCATAATTGATTTAATAAGTCTTGATATATGATGAACTTAGTTCTTTCTGAAAAAGGAAAAACAACTTATAAAGAAGACTGAGGAAATAAATTAACTTAATGAATAAAATTCTCTAGCTAGATTAATATACCTATGTCATATATGGATATATGAATGTCTATCTTAGATAGACAAAAAATACATGTCCTATATAGACATATGAATGCCTATTGTGGATGGATAAAACCATACATTTCATGTATGTACATATGAATGTCTATATCAAATAGGTAGATGAATACATGTCCTATATGGATAGATTATAGAAGTTGATGATTGAACCCCACAACACCCATAAATCACCTGCAAGAAATTATCCTATCACAAAAGAAAAGATCAAAGCAACTAATTTGCTATGCAACCAAGAGAGGAAAGATTGAATCTAGAAGAGCACTGATATGCTCAAGGTATTAACATGAATTGTTATGAATTTTAATGACTACAATAAATGCACATTCTTATAAAAGCATGAAAAATAAAACCCTAGATGAGGATTTGACTAGATAGTGAAAAGTGTTGTAATCTCATGCAATGAGACAACTTATCCTTTAGTTAACTCAAACTAGTAATAAAATTTAGAACTCTTAAGTTTAGCTTAAGTGAACTAAATTAATAAGGGACTTAATAATTAATTAATGAATAATTAATTATCAAGTGATGTCCTAATTACTCCAACACCCCCCCTTATGATCAACTTAGAGAGAAGCTAAAAAACCCTGATGTAGAATGCAATGATGGATGCATGGATGGGTCATGGATACAAGTCCTGATGAGGTCCCCATGTACAAGTAAATGAAATCTCTCATAACTAGAGAAAAGGAGAAAATCTCATGTGAAAAAATGCTCTCCAAAAGATAGAAAATAAAATAACTACACTAGTGAAAGAAGGATAGAAGGAGGACTCAATGTGACCCCCAAGGACTGCTTCTATCATGCAAGTATAATAAAATTCCCCCAATAGGAGAGAGAAAATAAGGATATGAATCCCCCCATAAAGAAGTGGCTCTTGTGCTAATGATGAACATCTAAAGATAGAATATGAACCATTGCCTGCAAAGAAAATTTCTCCCCTTCGGAAGAAACAAATCCACTTGTGATTAGAGAAGCCAATCCAAAAGAATGGGTGAACCAAGAATCCAAATCCAAAGGATATGTGCCTCTAAAAACTACTCACGTATCCACATGTTGGAAATCGATTATGTTGATCTATATTATTGTGAATATTGATGAAGAACAAGTTGCAAAGGCAATGAAGATGGTGGGCCAATAACATTTATGTGGCTATCAATAAAGAGGAGATGACTTTCCTCAAAGTAATCCTCTAGATCTACAATATAGGACTCTACAAACATGCAGGATGATATGTCTACAAGATATGAATCCCAAGTAGTTGCATCTAGAAGAAGATGGATGTCTTGTTGTACTAAACCAATAATGGCCAAAGATGTGGAGATATCAAACTAATCATGAACAACAGAAGATGATGATGAAGTCTCATTTTGTAGAGTGGAAACATGAAGACAAGTCCTTGAACCATCGAAACATGCAAGACATGCGATATACTCAAGCTCCTCTAAAATATCATCATGAAAGGGTATGTAATCTACATCTACAAGATGGATGAGAAAATCTACAATAGCATCCTCTAGGTGTGGAGAGATATGAGGGTCTCCACGGATCTCCCAAAGTCATGTCCAAAGTGTGTGGGGACATTCAATGTATGATACAACACACATAGTGTCAAGATCAACACTAGAACATATAACCCCTACAATATGATCTTTGATGATGCCCCATGCTAATAAACTCCCTAGTGTGTTTGGTGTAGGTATGAGTCCATACAAATAAGGAAAAATATCAAGTCACCTAAGATGTGTTAGGATGCCATTTGCCAAGACTCATATTTTTTCTTATCCAAATTGATCACAAAAGGATGAACAAAAAAAATAATGATACTCACTCAAATGAAAAAATCACAAACTAAAACACTCAGTACTGATAAAGTAGATAAAATTTTTTCATCCTATGCAAATAGATCCTTTCCAAGTGCCAAGACATCCAAGTAATTAATTAGAAATGTAAAAACACAAAATATTGAATACACTATACTTGAGGTAGATTTTAGAAAAAAATGCATAAATAGATTTGAAGAGCTCTAAAATGCCTTTCCAACTCCACTTGAATCACAAAAATTGAAGATATAGGAAAAACGTTATGAGCTCAGAAGCACAAAATGAATATCTGACTTTGATTGAGAATAAAAGTAACCAACAACAAAATTTGATAACAAGAACTGCACCACTAGAATTTCCAACTATATCATTTTTGCACAATTTTGACACCGTATGCAAAAGTTATGGCCGATTTATGAAAATAGGTCAAAAAAGGAAAAAAAACTTGGCTAGTGGCTATAATGGGTGACAATTTTTTTTAAAATATTTTTTGCCTTTTTTCCTTTTTAAAATTTTCTCTTTGCAAAGAAAAAGAAAATTTAAAAGAAAAATTGATGATGATTGTTTTTTAATTTTTCTAGAAAAATAGATTAAAAAACCAAAAGATTTTTTCTCAAGATAGGATCTCCCAAAATTTGGACAAGAGGCTAAAAATTTGGAGCTTTGATACCATGTAGAAGTTGATGATTGAACCCCACAACACCAAAAAATCACCTGCAAGCAATTATCCTATCACAAAAGAAAAGATCAAAGCAACTGATTTTCTATGCAACCAGGAGAGAAAATATTGAATCCGAAAGAGCACTAATATGTGCAATGTATTAACCTAAATGGTTCTAAATTTGAATGATTACAATGAATTTGGATGCTTATAAAAGCATGAAAAAGTAAACCCTAGATGAGAATATGACTAGATAGTGACAAGTGTTCTAATCTCATGCAATGAGACAACTTGTCCTATATTTAATTAAAACTAATAATAAAAAACACTCTTAATTTTAGCTTAAGTGAACTATAGTAATAAGGGATTTAATAATTAATTAATGAATAATTAATTATCACGTGATGTCCTAGTTACTCCAACATAGATGAATACTACCCCTTGTGGATAGAAGAATGCTTGACTGTACAAATGAAAGAACATGTAATAACTTTGGTATAATTTACCAATAAAATGGAGGGAACAATAGGTACAACTTAGAGGTTTATTAAACTCATCGTATATTCTCACACACACCAAAATTGAGGCAAGATGTAATAGTGAAATTTTACATATTTATATCATTTCCTATTTAATTTTGTTCCCACCTTGGTGAATCACAAGTCCTAAATGAAAATATATGTACATTGACAAGTGACAAAATCTTGTGCTAAGTTTGGTTCATTTTTCACTCTTATTCATCTCCATTCAATCTCATTTACACTTGTTCCCATACGTTTTCATTAACCCCTCATTTATTATGCCCCATTTGCACTTACCTCAATATATTTTCTCTCTACGTTGAGATTACCACTTTCATTATCTAGGTTCATTTCCACAAAATTCAAGATTGATACTAGAATGCATGTAAATGAGCCATAAATTCAAATTTCAAGGTTCTCATTATAATTCAACTTGGTACACACTTGCATTACATGTTATGTTTTGGTATTTAAAGAAATTCAATGTACACTTAAAATGGAGAAGAAAAAAATTCAATCATGTACCTATGATTACAAAGAAAAATCATCACAAATGTAGTGCCCCTCCATTCTCACTATGGATGTGCAGGTAGCTTGGCTTTAGAACTTGGAGATGAAGGTAAAATAATAGGGATATTTAAAGATGGAACCTCAGCTTTTATTAGTATTCTTGTGAGTATGATGCATATTTGTTATGTTATTATTATTATGCAGAAATGTATTTGGATAGTTAGGTGATGCAATAATATGTTGTTAGGATAGGTGGAAAGGGTGACATCATACCATTGGATGTATGGGGCACATACATGAATGAGATACGATTGCAAAAATTCCTTTCCTAGTAATTAGGCTATTACGCACATGTGGTCTAACTTGTATGTTTGAGTGAACAAGTACCCGACTATGTCTCTACCTGAATTAGTAGGTCTAAGTGTACCTCTAATCCCAATGGTGGCTGAGGAGATAACATCTAGGCCCAAGTTATACCCTAACCCTAGCCATTGTCCCCAATTAGGGACAATTGATTCAGTGTGTGACCACCTTTATGGGTTGTCATGGGACAATGCCCAATCTCCTATACCCTATGGTTGGAGTGTTGTACTTGTGTGAATGTTTATGCTGGGTTATGTGATTGTGTGACTCTGATGTCCATATTTGAGTATGGATTCAATTTTAATGGTGCTAAATCCTTTGGTAAGTTAGGTAAATCATTGTTGTGATCATTCTTATTATTTATGCTTTGATATGAATGTCTCTTTCATGTAAGAATTTATTTTGTGGTTTATGCTTAGTCTTTGATTATGACCTATTTAAGTGAAGTTAGCTTCTAGGTTGGCTATATTGTTGGTAACTATAGCTATCATGTGGGTGTTAAAGTGTGATTTAATGTTATTATATATATGTATATATATTGCTATGGTTATTCTTTGGTGTGAGTGAATGTTGGTTATTAATATTATTATGATTATATGTGAATTATGTTTTATGAAAATAAGTTTATAAATATTAACATATTCTAATGTTATTTACTAAATAATAATATGTATATTAGTAAATATTTAAATATTAATATGTAAGCATATATTTGTATTTTGATTTACTATTTTGGTGGAGTGGCTATTTTAAGGAGGTTTTTTTATCTTTTATAATGTTTTTAATTTATTTGGTGTGAAACCCTAAACAAATGAGTTAATTATGTGAGTTAATTTGATTATTTATTTTATTTTAATTATTTTATTAGTGGGATGAGGATAGGTTCTTTAATTTGATATTTTAATATTTTATTTTATGAAAGATTTTATTTCCTTATTTTATTTTGGAAAAGAAGAGTCTTTTGGGGGAAAAGAAAGAAAGTTACTTTCTTTTTTGTTTTTCTTGATTTTTTAGTTTTATTTATGGGAAAAATTAGGAAATTGGGTTTTCACTTTCTTCTGTGCATGAAATTTAGAGTATTTTGAAAAGATTTTTGGGGGTTTTGAGAATGGAGAGAAAATGGAGAAATTCTACATGGTTTTGAAGTAATTTTCAAAGGTTTTTTGGGAAATTTGGAGGAGAGTGATTTCGAATTCAATTATGATTTGAGGGGAATGGATTTTCTGCTAATTTGTGTGGAATCTGATTTTTTATCATGCTTTGGATTAAAGAATTCGGGTTTGGAAAGCTTCTTCAATTTTCAACATCTTGCATTCAATTTTTTCATGTTTTGAGGTAGGTTTCGTACTTAATTTATAATTTGTGTTTTAAATTCATAGATATCTATATGAATGTTATAGAATATGTTATTTGAATTTTTTTAAGTGTTTCTTTTAAGTTATGAAATGATTTTATATGTTGGGTTTTCTCATTATGATGTTTGATTGTAATCGGGTATGCCAAAAAGAGGGTTTTTATGGGAGTCGTCTGTTGTTTTGCATTTTGTCAATTTCTGAGTCACTTTTGGTCAATTTCGTTTATGTTGTTGAATATCAATGGCTAAATCTGAAATGGGTTTTTGACTGATTTTGATTTCGAGTTGATATGACTATTTTATGGCTAACAGATTTGACTATTGTCAAGAGGGTTTTTATTGGAACTGTTTGTTGTTTTGCATTTTCTGAATTTATGATTCCTTTTTGGTCAATTATTCTTGTGTTTCTGAGTATTTGAGGGACAAATCTGAAATAGGTTTTTGAAGGATTTGGATTTTGAGTTGATATGACTATTTTATGGTTGTTTTATGGCTGAAAGATTTGCTGTCGTCAAGAGGGACTTAGTTTGGTTCTGAAGGTTGTATAGGAGGATATAGCTCTATCCTTTGATCTGTATTGTGTTGTATCATTTATTCTTAAATGTGTTACTACATGTATGTTGATAATCCTTTCCAATTCGTGAGATCTTGTGTTGGGTCTTTTGTTCTATGTAAGGATCAATTGTACCAAGGATATGGATTGTTGGTCTTGATTATGATCTGCTGAGAAAGTGAAATTAAAACTTGGTTATCATGTTATAAGATTGTGAAAATAATGTAATGTGCTTCATTGTATGTGTTGTGGAATAATGATAAGATTTTGGATTTCCTATCCATTTGTGTTATGTGTTGGGCCTCTAGAAGTATTTGAAAGTCCTTGCAATTTTTGGTTGATTCTTGTTTTTAGGTAGTCATCTTTGGATTTTTAATGTTAGCCACTTGTTGTTTCTATTGATTTCTTGTGTGTGGGGCCTAGTGTTGTCTCCTATCATAGAGGGAGTGGGCCTTAGGGTTCCACATGGTAGGGTGGTATTTTCCAACCATCCATTGGGGTTTAGGTGGTGCAGTTCTTGTGCAACATGGAGTCTTTCCTTCCAATTAATTCCCAAGTTGGTTTTATGGTGCAAATGATATTTCTAAGAAAATGGTGTCCAATATGTATCTTATTTATATATATGTACCTCTCAGATGAATGAATCGTGTACATTGTAGAGTTCTTGTAAAGGAAAAGTAAATGAATTGATGTAATCTTGAATATATATATTATTATTTATTATGTAATGGAAAGGTTAACATAAGAATGTTGTATTTATGATGCATATGAGCATAATTTAGCAGTAGATGAGATATATATTTATATATCTATTTCATGACATGATTAGGATTAGGTTCATATTCACATAATGTTAGATGAGGTTTAATTATAATTATGTTATCATATGTAATTTGTTGTATGATATTTAATTTACATTCAAAGAATTGACTGGATGTGTTCTTAGTGTATCATATGTCTTTCTATAGGTTTAGTAATTGTTGATGTGTTGTAGTAGTGATGTTAGGGGACCATGGTGGATAGTTGTGTAAGTGGACTATGATTAATGTTACTTTAGGTCATAATGTGATTATGATATATCATGTTAATGTAATGTTGTTATCCATGTTAAATTGTTGAGTTGCATTAATTGTGTCACTTTAGTTTCTTAAAAAAAAAAATTGGCTTGATGTTTGAGGTCTTTTGTGTTAATCCACCTAGTCCCTTAGCGGTTCATTACACTTGGTATCAGAGCCAGTGTTGCAGCACTGGGATCTTTGGTTAATGTTGTCGCCCATGTCTAGTTATAGTAACTTTCCCCATGCATGTGTTGTCGGATGTCTAAGTGTGGCTAGAAGGTCATAGAGACCCTTGTGTTAGATACCATGTTTTAATCTAAACACCTAGTTGAGATGTTAGATAGAGGATCAAATGCTTTGTGTATTCTCTTGTTGGGTGTGATTCCTTGGATTCTTGTAATTGTTGATTTTTCTTGTGTGAACTTGTTTCATCTCCATGATTTCTAGTTATTTAAAAGTAAAAATTTAGTCTTGGAATGCATGTGTGGGTTCAGATTAATTAGTTGACAAGTTGGCATGTGGACTGCTTATGTTTGACTAAATGTGCATTAAGATAAGATGTTATTCTGCGTAGCTAGGCTAGTTATGTGAATTCTATGCAAGTGGGAATGTATTTTATGTTGTTTAAAAGGGAAGTCCTAGCTTGATTATGTCATCTCTTTGTGTATTTGTTTTGTGGTTTGTAGGAGTGTTAACAACCATATGTTGTCCAGTGCATTTTCATAATGTTAAGAATATACTGCATGTAAAAGGTTGTTAGAACAGACTATGGAAAATCATGTAGATATTTTATAAATGAATTATTGTTGATATTTTGTGATTGCTATAATGCATGCTGAGTGATGTAATGGAATCTTGATCATGTTTTTAGTTATGATTAGAAATGGAAAAATTTGCTTGATGGCGGTAGCTAAGATTTGGGTAGAAAGTGTGACTTAATTTTCTATTGTATAGATGCTTTGTTTGGAAAGGTTGTGTTTGCAAGTTGCTTGCATTGAATTAAATTATCTTGTTTCTTCTTTCTCTTAACCCGCATATAGTTAATAAAGAGAATTAGTCTTAAACCACATTATAATAGAAAATCATTTAGGCCTTAAACTTGTATGCTTAAACCTTGACTTGGAATCAAAGAAATTATGTCTGAAATTACTTGAGTGACAAATCTTATGTTCTCCTAAAATTGCACTGCTTACTTTTGGTTTATGCATAGAAGTTAGATTATGAATGCGATTGAGTGTAGTTGTTGGGTATTTAATCTATGCATTTGGAAGTAAATTTATGTGATTAAATTTTGCATTACATGAAGTGATATGTTTTTATTGGAAAGGGCTACTTTGGTGGAATAAATACGATGCTAGTGCATTGAACTAGGTTTCTATTTTGAGGAATTATGATGACTATATTGGTATTTGAACATATTGTTTGCTATGTGTAGCTGAAACCTATGATGCAATGTCCTTGTCCTTTCTTACTATTGTATAAATAGAAAATATTTATGCATTGGATGTCTTGCATGTTGAATTGTTATGAGGGGGTAACATGTGAAGTAATTAAGCTTAGGTATGGGATGGGGATGTTTGAGTAGGAATAATCACCATGTAAATATTTAGTGTTACTTGTACTAGCTTGGGATAAAGTTTGAGAGAATGTGAGATTGTGTTTTGGGAACAATTATGTGAATTCTCTTGTTATGTAAAAATTTGAATAAATTGTGATGAAGTAGGGGTTGTTTTTGTTTAGGAAAGACCTACATGAAGTGGTAAGAGTTAAGTAGAGGATAATTATAGTTCTTTTGTGAATATGGAACTTTTGCATAATTTTTTGAACTATCCAGATGTATGAATGTTGATGCCAAAGTATTAATGATTCTTGGGCACATTTAGAAAATCCATAGTACTTATGTAAAATTATTATTGTGTGGAAGAAAAGATAGTTGGCATATGCTTATATGTTATGAGGACAAAATGTTATACCAAATGAATAAAGGTGAATGTGAATTTAATTAGAGGATTTGTTAAGTGATCACATTGATCATAACACTGACATTTAGTATCATGTGACATATTGAAGAAGTAGAGTGAAAGAAAAATTGATAAAGGGTTATGGATAATATGTAATGATATGATTTTGGGAAGGGAATCACATTGGTTATGGAAATAAATTTACTCATGGTATGTGATCCTTGAGAAGTAATGGAATTGTGTATGTAATTGTACCCCCTGTAAATGTGAGAAACCAAGAATTGTGCATTGGTTGAGTGTTGTGAATACCCCATACTTGCTTTGTGTTCCCATGGGATGGTGATATTGTGTACCCATCCATGGGGAATATGTTGTATTTTTTGGTATGAGATTAAGCATACCATTATGTGGGCTTGTATGTTTGTTACTTGATTGAGGGCCAACCCACATGTGGTTGAAATTTATATATATAAGAGTAGCCAAAGGATAGTTTCATAGATTCTTTTCTTTTGGTTCTATAGTCCCTCAATCCATGAAGGGGTAGTAGAAGCCACAAATTTCCTTGGGCGGAGTGTGTAACATACACATATTGTGACGTAAAGTAGTCCTAGCTCAACCGACCTCAAGGAAACGTACTCACTACTTCCCCTTCTGATGGTTCAAGGTACTTGATCCATATATGCTAGCCTAATCCCCACAGTTTTGAGTACAACAACATTGGTTTGTTAGTATATACCCAATCGTCTGTAGGGACATTGATCTGGCATTAATGAGTCAACCTCATCCATATAAGAGGTGAAGTTCTGGTAGCCCCATATTGATATACTCATATATGCATTATATATATCGTATCTACACATGTTCTGACATGATGCAATAGGTATGATGCCACACCCAACTGATGTTCTAACACGGTGTTGGTGATGATGCCGTGTTGTTGATGGTAGCGATCTGGGATCGAGGACACAATGCCAAGTGCATAGACGCATGAAGGTGCACTATGAGATTGTGTTATGATAGCCTACTTGCGTGATGAGTGTAATGTGGCCTCACACACTTGTAGAGAGATACTCATGTTTGCTTTCGATAGTGTTAGGTCAATTAGCATATGGGTATGTCCTAGCCATGTATACCTCTGGCTATTGCGAGTACCTACATGTGCCTTCTCCATGAGGTATCACTATGTGGGGTGTGTTTTGCATATGCCTACTTCCATAGAGCCACAAACACACTGCCATGCGACATATGACTAGTAAATGCTTTCTCCGATGGGCGTATGACCATGTTGCACTGAGATGCAATACGAGATGGGGGTCGAGGTGCACATACCATGTGGACATCCAAGGAGTGTGTGGGCCACTTGGCTAGTCCATGCCATGTGATGACATGATATAGGGTGTAGTCGAGGAGTATACTCTGAGCCATGTGGATGGCGTGATCATTCTGCACCACATGAGGGCTACTGTTATAGCCTGACGTTGTTCCCTCCTTCCTCGGTTGGTGGCTAGTATCTAGTCACGTAGTGTTGTACAATGTAATTTCAAAGTGTAGGCTTTCTTTATGATTATTGATGATTTTATGTTGATTGTGATGGTTTAGCCGCACCTTGTGGTTTTATTTGTTCATAGTCCTCGTGGTTACATTTGATTTAGTGTTGAAATTGTGCTCATTTATTGCTTTATGGTTGAAATTGAATTTTTATTTGCTCTTCTTTATGACTTTGGTCCAACTAAACTAGTTTATCCTTATTGTTTTGGATGTTGGCCATGTGTTGTATTGTGATTCCTCTCCAAAGACATATGAGGTGGACTTGGTGAGTGTATATGAGGAAGAAAACATAGCGAACCTTGAGGATGGGGGTATGTGAGGCTGTTACACAACTAGGACCCACTACTCATCTATGTGTGATGACTATCTGTTGGAGGCTAACCACCTTATACAACAAGAGATAGATCACTGTGGTCTTGTTTGGATGGTCTTACCATGTGTATGTGGCCTAACATCATCAAGCCATTGAGTGTGAGGTATGGATCATGTGAGATGGATATTGGCTCTTGGCTCATGGATTAAGTATAATGGATTAGTATGTTGCTTTTCGGTGTCCAGATGGACCCTTGTGTAGCATTGTGTTGTGTATTTCCTGGTGATGTGGTTGTGTATGTATGTGTTAGATGTATATCTCTTATATTTTGTTGTATATTGATGTAAAAGAGGGATAACCATGCTATCTTAAATGTGAGTGTACTATGAATTTTTGGCATTAAATGGAGTGGATATTATTGAAAATTGAAAATTATAATTTGAAGTATGTTTCTGGAACATGAGATGGTGTGTATTTTTGAATATCAGGAAATCATTTGATGTGTTTTCCTTGTATGAGATTATGGAAATTTTTGTATTAGGAATAGAAAATGGAGTTAATTGGAGTACGTGCTATATTTGTTAGTGTAAAAATTAAGTATCATTGTGTAAGAGATCTATGGATTTCTAAATAAAGGTGGTTAGGAAAATATTACTTTCAAATGTATAGCCAGATAGTGATTTTAATTGAAATGATTCAGAAAGAGGATGTACATCAATTATAGAGTAGAAATGTTTTGGTACTAATGTGTTATGTTTCCACCCTAGTTTGTGACTTCCAAGAGTAAGTCAAGTTTTAGGGGGGGAGAATGTAGTGCCCCTCGATTATCATCGTGGATGTGCAAGTAGCTTGGCTTTGGAACTTGGAGATGAAGGTAAAATAATAGGGATATTTAAAGATGGAACATGAGCTTCTATTAGTATTTTTGTGAGTATGATGCATATTGTTATGTTATTATTATTATGTAGAGATTTATTTGGATAGTTAGGTGATGCAGTAGTATGTTATTATGATAGGTGGAAAGGGTGGCATCATACCATTGGACGTATGGGGGACATATGGGAATGAGATATGATTGCTAGAGTTCCTTTCCTAGTACTTCAACTATTACGCACATGTGCTCTAACTTGTATGTTCGAGTGAACAACTACCGGGCTATGTCTCCACCTAAATTAGCAGGTCTGAGCATGCCTCTAATCCCAATGGTGGTTGACGAGATAACATCTAGGCCCAAGTTATACCCTAACCCTAGCCATTATCCCCAATTAGGGATAATCGATTTAGTGTGTGACCACATTTATGGGTTGTCATGGGACAATGCCCGATCTCCTATACCCTAGAAGGTTGGAGTGTTGCACTTGTGTGAATTTTTATGTTGGGTTATGTGATTGTGCGACTCCTATGTCTAGATTTGAGTATGGATTTAGTTCTAATGGTGTTAAGTCCTTTGGTAAGTTAGGTCAATCACTGTTGTGATCATTCTTATTATTTACGCTTTGATATGAATGTCGCTTTCATGTAATAATTTATTTTGTGGTTTATGCTTAGTCTTTGATTATGACCTATTTAAGTGAAGTTAGCTTCGAGGTTGGTTATGTTGTTGGTAACTATAGCTATCATGTGGGTGTTAAAGTCTGATTTAATGTTATTATATATATGTATATATATTGCTATGGTTATTCTTTGGTGTGAGTGAATATTAGTTATTAATATTATTATGATTATATGTGAATTATGTTTTATGAAAATAAGCTTATAAATATTGACATATTCTAATATTATTTATTAAATATTAATATGCATATTAGTAAATATTTAAATATTAATATGTAAGTGTATGTTATATTTGTGTTTTGATTTACTATTTTGGTGGAGTGGCTATTTTAAGGAGGTTCTTTTATCTTTTATAATGTTTTGAATTTATTTGGTGGGAAACCCTAAACAAATGAGTTAATTATGTGAGTTAATTTGATTATTTATTTTATTTTAATTATTTCATTAATGGGATGAGGACAGGTGCTTTAATTTAATATTCTAATATTTTATTTTTTGAGAAATTTTATTTCTTTGTTTTATTTTGGAAAAGAAGAGTCCTTTGGGGAAAAAGAAAGAAAGTTACTTTCTTTTTTAGTTTTATTTATGGGAGAAATTAGAAAATTGGGTTTTCACTTTCTTTTGTGCATGAAATTTAGAGGATTTTGAAGAGAGTTTTGGGGGGTTTGAGAATGGAGAGAAAATGGAGAAATTCTACATGGTTTTGAAGTAATTTTCAAAGGGTTTTTTGGAAATTTGGAGTGGTTTTGAATTGAAATTTGGAGAGTGATTTAGAATTCAATTATGATTTGAGGGAAATAGATTTTCTACTAATTTGTGAGGAATCTAATTTTTGACCATGCTTTGGATTAAAGAATTTGGGTTTGGAAAACTTCTTCAATTCTCAACATCTTGCATTCAAAATTTTCATGTTTTGAGGTAGGCTCTATACTTAATTTATAATTTATGTTTTAAATCCATAGAGATCTATATGGATGTTATAAAATATGTTATTTGAATGTTTTGAAGTGTTTATTTTAAGTTATGAAATGCTTTTATATGTTGGGTTTTCTCATTTTGATGTTTGACTATAATCGAGTATGCTGAAAAGAGGGTTTCTATGGAGCCATCTGTTGTTTTGTATTTTTTGAATATTCAAGGGCCAAATCTGAAATGGGTTTTTGAAGAATTTTTATTTTGAGTTGATATGACTATTTTATGGCTGACAGATTTGATTGCTGCCAAGAGTGTTTTTATGGGATTCATCTGTTGTTTTGCATTTTTTGAATTTCCAATTCTTTTTTGGTCAATTACACTCATGTTACTGAGTAGTTGAGGGCTAAATCTGAAATGGGTTAAATTGACAGATTTGGATTTTGAGTTGATATGACTATTTTATGGTTGTTTTATGGCTGACAGATTTACTATTGGCAAGAGGGAATTAGTTCAGTTTCGAAGGTTGGATAGGAGGATATATCTCTATCCTTTGATTTGTATTGTGCTGTATCATTTATGCTTGAATGTATTACTGTATGTATGTTGATAATCTTTTCCTATTTGTGAAATCTTGTGTTGGGTCTTCTGTTCTATGTAAGGATCAATTGTACCAAGATATGCATTATTGGTCTTGATTATGATCTGTTGAGAAAAAGAAATTAAAACTTGGTTATCATGTTATAATATTGTGCAAATGATGTAATGTGCTTCATTTTATGTGTTGTGGCATAATGATCAACTTTTGGGTTTCCTATCCATTTGTGTTATGTGTTGGGCCTCTGGAAGTATTTAAAATTCCTTCTGATTTTTGGTTGATTCTTGTTTTTAGGTAGTCACCTTAGGATTTTTAATGTCATCCACTTGTTGTTTCTATTTCTTGCTTGTGTGTGGGGCCTAGTGTTGTCTCCTAGCATAGAGGGAGTGGGCCTCATGGTTCCACATGGTAGGGTGTTATTTTCCAATCATCCATTAGGGTTTAGGTGGTACAGTTTGTATGCAACATGGAGTATTTCCTTCCACTTCATTCTTGAGCTGGTTTTATGGTGTAAATGATATTTCTAAGAAAACAGTGTCCAATATCTATCTTACATATACATACATCTCATATGAATGAATCTTGTAAATTGTAACATTCTTGTAAAGGAAAAGTAAATGAATTGATGTAATATTGAATATATTTATTTATTATTATTTTTTATGTAATGGAAAGGTTAACATAAGAATGTTGTATTTATGATGCATATGAGCTTAATTTAGTAGTAGATGATATATATCTTTATGTATCTATTTCATGGCATTCATTAGGATTAGGTTCATATTCACATAGTGTTAGATGAGGTTTAATTATAATTATGTTATCATATGCAATTTGTTGTATGAGATTTAATTTACATTCAAAGAATTGACTGAATGTGTTCTTAGTGTATCATATGTCTTTCTATAGGTCTAGTTATTGTTGATGTGTTGTAGTAGCAACATTATGGGACCATGGTGGATAGGTGTGTAAGTGGACTATGATTAATGTTACTTTAGGTCATAATGTGATTATGATATATGATGTTAATGTAATGTTGTTATTCATGTTAAATTATTGAGTTGCATTAATTGTGTCACTTTAGTTTCTTTTAAAAAAAATTATAGACTTGATGTTTGAGGTCTTTTGTGTTTATCCACCAAGTCCCTTAGTGGGGCGTTACAACCACATTTTAAATTTTTAAAAAATAAAGTATTAGAACTTACATCATTTGCACATAGGTCACTTGCATGTTTGTGTATGTTGTTTTAGAATCTTTACTCTAAGTCATAAAGTTGATTGATCCAAGGGTTTGACCTAGGAGTACTTGAACATAAAAATTTAACAAAAGGTTTTTATAGACAATATAGTCCTTCCAAGTGCATTAAACATTAGAGGTTAGAGAAAAATAATTTCAAAATTTTACACTTTACCAATTCAGATCCACATGTCAAAGTTCAGGCCCATGACACTCAAGAGTTAATCTTCTGGTTTTGGCACTTGTTCAAATTCAAAGACATTTAATAGAGTGTATCTATTAAATTTCTAGATGTGACAAACCATACATGTCATCAACGCCATTCTTCTTTCATCAATATAAAAATTAAGTAGTCCATTCCTCATATTTAATTAACACATTTGTTCTTTTTAGTACTTGTCATTTGACAATACTATTGCAATCACTATTTTTAATTAGTTGTTATTAATTAAGATTGGCAACCAATTCCAAGTCATTACTTTTTCTATTGAAGAAATATTTGTCTTTTCTAAAGTAGAGATGCAAATTTTATAACTAAACATATTTTCACATAATAATTGTAAATTTTTTTGGCTAAATATTCCACCCCTTATAGACAATTAAATATCAATTGTCAAAAGCATTCAAGATAATCTTAAATTTAATATTACAACTAAAAGAAAGTTTCTAAGTTGATATTAAATAGGTACTAAAAATATTCAAGACAATCTTATTAAAGATAATCTAAAAATGAAAGAAAATGTATATTCTATTTTTTTGAAAACATTATAAATTAACATGTATTTCTATAACAAATATTATAAAATAGTATATATTAATATTAATATTTTTTTACAGTTTACTAACAATTTGAATTTGAAGTGTCATATATTAGATTATATATTTGATGTTAATTTAATATATTAATATAATATATAATCTAATCTAATATATTATATTATATATTAAAAATAATCTAATAACACAGTATATTAAATTATTAAAAAAATCTAATATACTAAATTATTAAAAATTAAGATATAATATTACAATATGATAATTAATAATATATTAAAAATCATATAATCTAAATATTATACTATTTAGATGTTATTCCAAAGAAATATAATATAATGTTTTAATTGATAATATTAGTTTGCAAATATATAATATTATCTTAATACTAGTAATATATAATAATATACTCTTAAATAATATCACTCTAGTACTAATAATAATATGTTTACATTAATTACTACTTAAATAAATATATAAATTGTTACATAGAATTAGACAATAAATATTATTTTTACAACACTATAAAAATATCTACTCACATTTGATGATACTTGTTTATTTACTGACTTTATATTATTTATTTAAATTTTATTTGTATATTACATTTTTTACTCATTTATGTCGTTATAAATTACATGCTTTTATTTTATCTTTCCTTTATTCAAATTTTATAAAAATATTTTAATATAATAAAAAAGAGCAATCATGAGTTTAAACAATATATTTGTTTGATTTTCTAGGAAACTTTCCCAAGATTTCCCCTTGTATTTTTGTGGACACTATGCATCATAAGTCACACAAATTGTGTTGAATTGAAAAAAGTAGAAAGGATCTACATGCATTTTTCAAGAGTTTTTAACTCGTGTGGAAGTATAGCCATTTACACAACATTTTAAAAATAAGAAAGTGTGTAAAAAGCATGGTACACACAGATAAGCATTGAAAGCATTACAGCCATCTTATGACACATTACTTCTATAATTTGAATACAAACACTTTACTGAGAAAAAGTTGATGTTTGGAAGCCTCAATTAGGGAATAAGCATGCCAATCATTTGAGTAATCAAACAGGAACAAGGAGGGTATAATCAGCTGTAAACTTTTCATGGATAAGAATAACTAGTCACTAAAATAAAGTAAGAATGAAATGGCCCATAATTTCAGACTGAAGAGGACATGACTTATTCAAAGTTGTATACACAGTTTCCTTTGTCACCATCTATGTGGGCTTCCAATAAAAAATCATAAACTCATTGGAGTGGAAAATGCAGACCAGGAAAAGTTCGACATGGATCTGATTTAACAGATGTTCTATTATGAGAATAATGTTTAACGTAAGGGAGACGATGATTTACGTGGAGCCTAATTACAGGTATAGGAGAAAAGAATGAAGGTGATGTTTTGTAATCTTCTCCAGATGTCATAAAGAAAATCGGGCTTGTTGGTAACAAGGCGAAGGATCCTTTTCTGCCGTGATTCGTTTTGATTTGTGTATTGGACTTCTTTATACAGTGAGGAAAAGTCTTTCTGAATTTGTGGTTCTATTTGAAAGAACAGTGTATGTGTACAACTTTTGTGCAGTATTGTTTGCCAACCACACCGCCCTTGGAATTAATTTGACGTGACTTTGCACCGTCTTCTCATTTCACTGTCATACACGTGATACTTGATTTCCTGGAAATGGGCTTATAAATTCCAAATGTTTCTCCAATATGTGGAACTCATATGGTTCATGGTGTAGTTATTTCTTCTTGATTGGTTTATTATATGTTTGTGTAAGCATAATACAAGGTATAGGGATGGCAATAGATGAGATAGTGAGAACAGGTAGTAAGCCAGGGATTTCAATCAAGAAGCGCCTGTGGAATGTATTGAGAATTGCTATTTTTATGGCTAGAAGAGGGGTTTTAAAGCACAGAAGATTGCTTAAGATGGTTGGGAAGAACTTGGGTGGGAGTCTGATGTTTCATCAGAGCTCTACTAAAAATGCACTGGGTGTTAAGCAATATGAATTTTCATGCAGCAGCAGCCCTGAAAATCCTGGCTTTCGTTGCAGGAAGAGAAAGCAGCTGTACCATTACTTTCCTTCTTTATCTATTCCTTGCATGCACTCACACCCAGAAGAAGTAGAGGAGGAAATGGAGGAGTTGAACAGTAATAGATTTAGTGTAGGTCCAGTGCTCTTGGACATGAGTAAAGAATACATAACTAGAGACAGTCTTGAGGCTTGTCAATTTGGTGGTGGTCATGAAGAATTTGCTTGTAGTAGACATTTGCAGACTGTTGAGGACTGGATGACTGCTTATTCCTCATCACTGCACAGTAGCTCAAGGTGGTCTATTCGTGAAGGTGAAGAAGGGGTGCATCAAGTGGACAAAAAGGCAGAGGAGTTCATTGCAAAGTTCTACGGTGAAATGGAATTGGAGAGGCAGTTTTCTTTCTGTCAGTACAGGGAGATGCTTGCTAGAGGTGCCAGTTAAGTTTTGCTATTGAGGAGAACTGTTCCTTATAAGCAAGCCAGTAAGTGTTATGTAGAGGCATTTCTCAATGCCATAAAATTCAAGTGGAGGACATATTTTGCTACTTCTCCCTTGAATCTAGTTAATTGAATGGATTCTTGTTTCCATTCAATGAAAAGTATAGGAACTCTGCATGTTAAGTTTCTTTCTCTAATCTAGATTTAGATATGATGAGGTTGTACAGATGTTTTGACCTCCCTAAGAAGGAACTTTTTTAAATTTGTGTTTTTAGACTTAGAATGTTAAAAATGACAAGTTTAAGATATATTTGGAAACTCTATTTGTTGTTGAATATGTAATTTGATTTAAAGATTAATTTTATTAAAATTATGATTAAGATATGGGTTATTTTGATTGATAATTGATTTGTATTAAAAAGGTTTTATTTATTTATCAAGAGAAGTTTTTAATTAAAATTTTAAAGGGATGAAAGATTTAAAAATAAATAAGTTGTGAGTTGCTTATTTTTTTAAGGTTTAATTAGGTTTAATTTTCAAAATAGCAAGAAATTTACCAATTATTTAAAATTTTACATAGAAAAAATTTAACAAAAAATTTAATTCCTAATATTTCTTTGGACAACCCTCTTACAAATAGTGTTTCAAAGATATTTGGATTGTGGCTCATAAGAAGCCCTGTGGTGCCCCTACACTTTTGCGAGCCTAAGAAGTCAAAAGATTACAGATAGGTGTTTATAATTTAATTTTGATGTAAAAGATTTCTGATCCTTTCAAACCTGATATATATTTGTTGTAGCATTTGTGCTACCATTCTATTGTAGGTTTGTTGTTTCTTAGCTGATTATCTTATTGTTCTGTGTTTCCTTTACTCTTAGAACCTAATCTTACATGGGCTACTTAATTCATCAATTTAAACATTTAAAATAAATTAAAATAGTATATACTGCTATATAGAAATTGAAATAATTAAAGAAGTGCGTTTCTTCATCCTTTGTTTTGATGGGATAAAAATTTAGTTATTCAATTTTATTAGAACTGTCTCATCAGAAGTTAAAAGGTGGGGACGGGGAGCTCAGGAAGTCACGGCTCTCACCAGGACGTTTGCTGTTTTTGTATTATTTTTTCTCTCTTGGTCAAGCAATGTGATAAGCAATCAACCCAGTCCAAAAGTTTCTCATATTATTTGATTTAAAACTATGTATTTATACTTAGCAGATTTGATCTCAATTTTTTGAATCTAATATTTATAGCTGGTTGAAGATTTCTTCTACCTATGTTCAATAGAGAATGTAGAATTGATCGTTAGCTTGCAGGGGAAACTGTGATATTTGTTTGGGTGGATGCCATCGTTCATTAGTTAACGTTTTACTAATTACATGGAATTACTATGGAGATTGCTGTTATTGCAATAGTTTTTTTATCAAGTATAATTGTAAACCCTGCAACATTTGCCACTGAATTTAAAATTAAGGTTTTTAAAACATACAAAATATCAAAGCTTGTGTCTGGTAAATATTGGGAATTTGGTTGATAGAATAAAAATTATATTTAAGAGCTTAAAGTAAAAGGGTATGTATTATTATAAACAAGAAAAGTGAATATTTAATATGCTTTTTTTTTATTTAATAAATTTTAGTTATATTTTGAGATATGTTGATTTAGTGATTAATTTGGTTTATTTATATACAATAAATTGAGAATTAATGATAATTTTGGTGAATTTCTATAATTCTATACTCGCTAGAGTTTCTCCTTTCCTTGCTGATCTGATCTAATATTTCTAGTTGGTTTCATCTTTACTTTTAAATCTAAAATAGGTCAATATCCTTATTGAGCTTAAACTTTCCTTTCACCTAGGTTTTCTTCCTCTACTTTGTTCTTTCTTTCATCCATAGTTTGTCAATTGCTATATCATTCACCATGGATCCTTATGAGCCTTTACCTTGGGATTTTCATTATGCTTATATTAAAGATCACATTTTTTTTCCATATTTTATAGCACTCTCCTTCTATCCTTGATGTATTACATCCTTTTACTATATGAATGATGCTACATGTTCTATGAGTGAGTTGGTTGAATTTTCATCTATCTTCACATCTTTCAACAACCTTCTTAGCACTTTTCCTTCCATCCTAGAGGATATTGTTTTTCTACATGATTCATGATGATAATATACCTTATATGAAAATAAAGGTAATCTAACCCCAAGCTTTAGGTATACATCTAGGGACTAAGCTTCGTGTGATGTTGTTAAACCTAGTCATGATATTTCTACATCTCATGACTCTTTCTCCTATATATATGGACTTTATTGTGTGTGAAGCTTTTAATTTATTATTCCACAAAGAGCCGAGAATGATGCATGCTAGATTGATATACATATCTCCCCCTCACATGAACATATGATGGTCTTGTGCCTCACTAATATCCATGATGTTACATATCCTAGTGATGAGTGTTATGATGATTGTATTTATTATACCAACAATAGCAATGTACCTTTTAGTTATATATCTTAGTTTTAACCACTTTAATATAATTTTGTTTCACTGAATGATGATCACACTTCTCAAGAAACTCATGATTCAATTCCTTGGAAGGATAGAGGATCGTATGTTTCATGATAGTGTGATTTTTTCTAATATAAATATGCTTAATGAATATTTGATTCTTACATTTAGTGGATATAAAGATTCAAATTTATATATTAGAATATTTTTTATATTTACATTATGTGTAGGGGAATGATGGTGTTTATCTCTTAGATTCATTTGAAAGTACTTTATTAAAGGATAAAGAGCTCAACTTGTTTAATTGACATCATGTTTATTCTACATCGTTTCGTTCTCTATCATTTGTCTTTATAGATTATTTTATTCATGGATTTAGATTTTATTTTCCTTATGTTTCCATTATTCTAACCTTTAGTGGCTCTTTCTTAAGACCTCATATCAATACATATATCTTGCACCTACATAAGTTTCTACACATTTGCATACCCATAATTGTCAACCATGATGTAAATACATGGCTACTAGTTACAATCACATAATTATTCATGATCCCCTTGCTTTTGTTATGTTTGATCTTATTAATAAACCTTCACTTATATCTATATTTCTCTTGCTTCTACTACTAAATGCATTATATTATATGTGACCTCTTCTAACATGAGTTGTGATCCTTTTATGTCTTCACTTTTTCAATCTTTGTTTTCTAATTCTCCAAATCATTAGTATCTATTGCTTCAAATAACCTCATTGATTATCATGTCATAGGTCAGACCCAAAACCTATTGAGTAGAGGTAAAAATAATTATCAAGTCAAAAATTTTACTCTCTCCTAACATCAACCTTTGTCCTACATGTCTAAGTTGGTCCTACCAAATTACATAAGGACTACCACGCCATCAACCAATTATAAAATATTCAAGATATACTCCTATGGTATCTCATGTATACATCTTAGAAATATAGAAATATCTAAAAAAATGCATTAGAGTGTCACTATAAGATCAAGTATAAAACCTTATATAATAATAATAATAATAATAGAATCAATGCATTATAGTGATGACACCATTGATTTTGATTATAATGTGCTTCCAATTCCTAATTTTATGCAAGAGAGTTACAACCTTTACACATAGTTCTTGGATACATGAAAACATGGAAAATAAATATTTTTTAGTGGATAATGGATTTGGTTTTAATATAGATATATGATTAATTGTATAACCTTAATTCATAAATTATAAACTTGCAAAAAAATGTTATAACTAAAGGTTTTGGAAAAGTGGGTAGGAATCCCTTAGGCACTATTTATTTTTTATTTATTTATTTTAGTAGGGTATCCTTGAAATCATGATGTGGAAGTTTTTCCATCTACCTTCATTGATCCATTAATTATCTTATAATTTTTTTTTAGGGTAAACATGAATTTTATTCAAAGAAAATTAATTACATAAATCCCAAACCACTTTTTTTTCATTTCTAGGCTTGTTTTTTGGTCTTTGCATGTGATCTTTCTTTTCCAAACTAGATGATAATTCGATCCAATGCAAGGATCTCTAAGCTAGTTTGGAGCTCCTTGTGTTGGATGAGATTATCATCTCAAGTTTAGTGTTGGAATTTGGCTTCATTTATTCTAATCACTCTATCTCTTTCAATTTGAAAAGTTCTTAAAAGTTACACTATTTTCTTCGCTTCAATAAATATTGCTTGTAATGCCTTCCTCACATTGGAAATTAGAATAGAATTAATCTCTCACATTTGGATTTTGTCTCTAAAACAAGTGTCCTTTTAATCCCCAAGATCTTCTTACATATGCTCTCCTCTCACACTCATTAGTGATCTTGAGGATAAAAAATAAGTGATCTTGTTTTTCTTTCTAGGGGGCTTGCCTAGAGAGGTGACCACTCTAGGGGATGATCTCAACTCTCATGTTTTGATAGATTATTAAGAGTGGGGAGTGAGTCAAAAGACACACCTCTTGAAAGTAGAATCATGTCAATCTAGGCTAAGCCTCTAAGAACTTTATAGGTCTTAGATAAGTAAATGTGGAGAGTGGGTTACCCTCTTCTCTGAATTATTTAGAATTATTCCCTTTCATCTACGAATTAAGCCTCATGTAACCTTGTGGTATATCTAGATGATAAACCTGTTGGATTTTGTGGTTGTCATTAATGTCAACACTATTAGCATTAATTTATTAAAAGTTGTATATGTTGAGGATATTGAGAAATTAATTTATTAAAAGTTGTAGGTTGTTAGTGGTGAAGTCATGTTCAGTTTGTTGGTGAGTTTAGTACATTGATAATCAAAGGTTTTTGACTAAAGGGTTTGTTTTCGAGTATATATATCTTATCCACATTGAGTTTCAAATATCCACGTGAAGATTTGATTGAGTTATGAAGATTTGTATTCTAACAATTTTTATGTTGCTTCAGTTTGTGTTTTTGAATGAAGATGATGTGATTCTAGTAAGTTCAATTGTTGTGGATGGTTCTATAGTGATTCATGATGTTCGTGGATGTTTCTAGATCATTCTCTATCTATGTTTCACATATGCATTGATCGTTGTGCTCGTGATCGGTGATTTTCTCTTGCGTGTTCATGTTTTTCATGTTCATGGCTAATAGGGTGATTGTAGCTTGTTGTGGATCTTTGAGGAATAATTGTTTGAAGTTTTTTCGTGTTTGAGTATTTCATTTTGGGTCTTCACTAATATGTTGTGGCCAACCTTGGTGGATTCACATTAACAATATTTATTGTTTTGGGTCGATAGTTTGTACTCATTTTATTATTCTGTTGAAGCCGACATGTAGCAATGTAATTCCTTGTTGTGAATATATATATATGCAATTGTTCATTCCATTTGAAAGAAAAGTGTGTGCAAATAATGTTCTTAATCTTTCGAAGGAAGATTAGAGTGTGAAGAAGTGTGAAGAAGAGTGAAGAAGAGTGAAGAAGTGTTCATGCACTTAACCAGAACTATAATATGGCATTAGCAGATGCTACTTTCTCAGCTCAAAATCCAAATGGTTGTAATTTGAATGCTTCAGTAAGATACCGAGTCTTCCTTTGAATTTGAGAAGTGAGCTCTAGGCAGTGTGCCTAAATGCATGTGCATTCCCTATTTATTCTTCTTATACTTTTAATAGGTTATAATCTTGTGGACTGACCTCCATCATGGTTTTTCCCCTTACAAGGTTTCCACATAAAAATATTGGTGTTATGTGTGTTTCTGATGTGTTTTTGATTTATGTTTTCATGGTTATTAATTAGATTTGAGAATAGGGTTTAATAATTTTAATAAGTTTGAAATTCTTTGACAATTGATTCACCCCCTCTCAATTTTTTACCCTTGTGTTGCCAACAATTGGTATCAAAGTAGGTTCGTTTGAAGAAATTTAACAACTTGAGATGATCTGGGATGACGACATATAAGAAGGATAGTCTGAGATTTGATGGAACAAATTATTCTTTGTGGAAGACTCAAATGGAGTGTCATATGCGATGCATTGGTGAATCCTACTAGGTCATTACAAGTAATAGGTATGTTATTCCTCAAAATGGTCCTACTACTACTGTTGAGATTAGGGATGTTGAAAATAATATCAGGGCTAAGGAAGCATTGTTGAGTGCTTTGATTGATTTTGAGATGATAAATGTTATGGATCTAAAGACTGCTTATGAGATCTGGAAAAAGTTAGAAACTTTATATGAAGGTGATCTGCTAATGTGAAGATTGCTAAGCTGCAAAGTCTAAAAGGGAAATATGAAATGTTGAGAATGGGTGATGATGAGAATATTACTACTTTCATGCAAAGAGTGAATGAAATCTTGTGTGGTATCAGATGTGCTAGTGGACAGTTGGAAGAATTAGAGATTCTGCTAAAGTGCTTAGATCCTTGCCTGTTGCATACAAAGTCAAAGCTACAACTAATGAAGAGCTCCAGACTGTGACAAATGTAACCAAAGATATGTTGATTGGTAAACTTTCTGCTTTGAGTTGAGTGAATTCTGTGATGCCCTTCCTAAGATAAAATCTTCATTTAAGGCCACTTCTTCTGGAAGAGATAAGTAGAGATACGATCCAGGTGAAATTTATTCTAGAAAGGTATTCAAGTATGAGGAAGAAATGAGATATATTGACGAAGAAAGAGAACTAGATGATCTTGAAGCATTTATTGTCAAAAGAGAAGCTAAAGGACAAGAAAGTATAAAGGAAAGTTTCCTATTAAATGTTTTTCTTGCAATAAGATAGGTCATTTTGCATCAAGGTTTTCAGAAAGAGTTCCTAAGTCAAGACCTAACAAGCCTAAATTTCAAAGGAAGTGTTATTATGCTATTGATGAAGGTGTGAAAAATGATGAATCTGATAAAGGGAATGCAAGTGAGGATGAATGGGTATTTATTGCTATCAAGAAAAATAATTATGTGTCTACTAAATTTGCTAGTTGTACAAATGTGGAGAAAGCCCCAACTTCTCAAGTTGAAGAGAAGGATGAATGGGTAATTGACAGTGGATGCTCTCATCACATGATAGGTGATAAAAGAAAATTTGTAAGCCTGGAAAAGTTTGATGGTGTTGTTGTAAGATTTGGTGATAACAATGGTGGTATAATCCATGGCAGAGGATGTATTTCTCTTGATGGTAAGAATAATACTGATGATATTCTTTATGTGGAAGGTTTGAAGCATAATATCTTAAGTGTCAGAAAGATGGTTGATAAGGGATACAATCTTCAATTCAAGGATGAAAAGTGTAGAATAATGGGAAGTTCCAAAAATGTGATTGCTTCAAGTACAAAAACAAAAGGTAACATCTTTCACCTAAATGCTGCTAATAAAATTTATTTGATTTCTCAAGTTGAAGAAAGTTTATTGTGGAATAGGAGAATGTGTCATGCAAAATTTTAAAATATTATCAAGATAAGTTTCACTCAGCAGTGAGAGATCTTCCTACGTTGGCAAAGCCTAAAAATGCCATATGCGAGGAATGCCAGTTAGGAAAGAAAACTAGAATTTCATTTTGGAGAAAACAATATTGTTCAAATAAATTATTGGAGCTTGTGCATATTGACTTGTGTGGTCCTTCTAGAGTCAGAAGTTTACAAGGTTACAGGTATTTCATGTTGCTTAAATAAATTGATGATTATTCTAGGATGATGTGGGTTACTTTCTTAAGGGAGAAATATGAAGCTCTAGAGATGTTCAAGATATTTAAGGCTATGTTTGAGACAGAGCCAGGTTTGAAGATTAACTATCTAAGATCAAATAGAGGTGGTGAATTCACTTCCCATGAGTTTAATTATTTTTGTGAAGTGCATGGGATAAAGAGACAATTATCTGCACCGTGGAACCCTCAGCAAAATGGAGTTGTGGAAAGGAATAACATGAATTTTCAAGATGTTGCTAGGACTATGATGTTGGAAGAAAGTGTTCCTCATATCTATTAGAGAGAACTTATGAGTACTATTGTTTATATCCTCAACTGGGTACAAATGAAAGGTGATACTAGTAAGACCCCTTTTGAGCTATGGTCTGGTTATAAGCTTGCTATTAGATATAGCAAAATCTTTGTGAGTAAATTCTATAATAGAAGAGACGAAGATATAGGAAAGTTTGATGCTAGGAATGATGAAGGAATATTTCTTGGTTATTCTACTAAAAGTAAGGCCTACCGGTGCTACAACAAAAGATTGAGGAATATGGTTGAAAGTGAAAATGTTAAGGTTGACGAAGAAATTGCTAGAACATCCAAAACCTATGGATATGATTCTAATGATCAGAATGACAATACAAACAAAGGAAAGAAAGTTCAAACTTCAAATCAAGTTCAGATCATTTTGGTGAAAGTAGTGAAACTATAGAAGATCAAGAGAAAGGAGAAACTAGTGAAAGTACAAAAGAGAGATCACAAGAGCCTGAAGTTCAAGAACATCCTAAGCCTCTAAGGTATGTGAGATTAAATCATTCAGAAGATTAGATTATAGGTGATAAGAACAAAGGTTTCTAGACTAGGAGAAGAATTGTAGAAGAATACTATTTAATTTCAAAGATTGAGCCTAACAGTGTCAATGAAGCATGCAAATATGAACATT
Organism: Sequoiadendron giganteum; assembly: GCA_007115665.2. Taxonomy (NCBI): domain Eukaryota; kingdom Viridiplantae; phylum Streptophyta; class Pinopsida; order Cupressales; family Cupressaceae; genus Sequoiadendron; species Sequoiadendron giganteum. The sequence goes on from CM021101.1 coordinate 163,706,042, forward strand.
GGATTGAAGCAATAAAAGAAGAACTACAACAAATTGAGAAGAATAATACATGGATTCTTGTTCCTAGACCTAAGCACACAAATATAATTGGAATTAAATGGGTCTTTAGAAACAAGTTGAATGGGAAAGGTGAATTTTTTAGAAACAAAGCAAGATTGGTGTGTAAAAGATATTCTCAAATGGAAGGAATTGACTTTGAAGAGACTTTTGCCCCTGTTGCTAGAATTGAAGATGTGAGACTATTTCTTGCTTATGTTGCTTACAAAAACTCTAAGGTTTATCAGATGGATGTCAAGTCAACATTTCTAAATGGGGAATTGGAAGAAGAGGTGTATGTTGAGTAACCTGATGGATTTCAATTGACTGATCAGGGAGATATGGTTTGTTAGTTGAAGGAAGCATTTTATGGACTAAAGAAATCCCCTAGAGCTTGGTATGCTAGATTGGACAAGTATTTGTTGAAGCTTAGATTTAACAAAGGTACTGCTGATAGTAATATGTATTTCAAGATTGATGATGATAAATATTTGATTGTGGAAGTCTTTGTTGATGATATAATTTTTGGAGGAGATGATGCTTTGTGCATGAAGTTTGTTGATGAGAAGAAGAATGAGTTTGAGATTTCAATGATTGGAGAGATGAAATTCATTTTGGGATTGCAAATTACTTAGTTAGATATAAAGGGATCTTTATATCTCAGTCCACCTATGTGAAAGAATTGCTAAAGAAGTTTGGTATGGAAGATTCAAAGCCAGTTGGTACATCCATGGTATCAGATGTAAGTTGACAACAGATGGTGATTCTCCAAAGGAAAATCAGACCAAATATAGATCTATGATTGGTGGATTGTTGTATTTGACTCAAACTAGACTTGATATCATGAATGTTATATGCATTATTGCAAGATTTCAAGCCGATCCTAAGGAATCTCATGTGAATGTTGTGAAGAGAAATTTTAGATACTTAAAGGGAATAGTTGATTTTGGCATGTGGTATCCTAAAGATGATGATCTTACTTTGAGTGCCTTTACTAGTGTTGAATGGGTAGGAGATGTGAATGAAAAAAAAAGTACTAGTGGTGGCACATTTTTCTTGGGAAAGAAATTGATTTCATGGTTAAGTAAAAAGCAGAATGCCATTTCTTTGTCTACTATAGATGAAGAATACATTGCTACTGCTAACAATTGTCCTCAAGTATTGTGGATGAAGTAGATGTTGAAAGATACTAGAGTTATGTATGATGAGCCTATTGCTATATTCTGTGATAATTCAAGTACAATTAACATTTCTAAGAATCCGATGTTGCATTCAAAGACCAAGCATATATCTATCAAGTTTCACTTTTTGAGAGAGAAGGTGAGTGAAAAGGAAGTCAGATTGGAGTATGCACCTACTAAGGAATAGATTGAAGACATATTTACCAAGACATTTCCTAAGGATAATTTTGAGTATCTTAGAGGGAAGTATGGGGTGATTACCCAGGCTCTTAATTAGAACTTTAAGATGCATTATCTTGCATCAGTCCATGCATTTCATAGTCATATCTTGATCCGGATTGACGTTGTGGTGGTTGCTACTCAAGGAGAGTAGTCAGATGATTCAAATATGTGGTTTAGAGCTTGTGTGTACCTTTTTCATTGATGTCAAAGGGGGAGAAGAGAAATGTGAAAAAATGGAAAATATCTGAGAGAGGAAGTCATGAGAAAAGAGTCAGAACCTAAGGGGGAGTAAGTGCTGAAGTTAGTTGCATTGATGGTGTTTTTCACATCATATATTGCCATCAATGCCAAAGGGGGAGATTGTTGGATTTTTGGGTTGTGTTGCTGATATGTGGTTTTCATTGATGTCAACACTATTAACATTAATGTATTAAAATTTGTATACATTGAGGATATTGAGAAAATTATAATGAAATGAGTTGCAGGTTGTCAGTGGTGAAGTCAAGTTCAGCCTATCGGTGAGTTCAGTACACTGATAATAAGAGGTTGTAGAATAAAGGTTCTATTGTTTATATATAGCTTATACACATTGATTTTTAGAGATCCATGTGAAGATTTGATTGAGTTATGAAGATTTATATTTTGACAGTTTTTCTATTGCTTCAGTTTGTGTTTCTGAATGAATATGATGTGATTCTAGTAAGTTCAGTTGTAGCAGATGCTTCTCTAGTGTTTCATGATGTTCGTGGATGTTTCTAGATCATAATCTATCTATTTTGCACATCTGTATTGATCGTTGTGCTCACAATCAATGATTTTCTCTTGCGTGTTCATGTTTTTCAAGTTTGTGGCTAACAAGGTGATTGTAGCGTGTTGTGAATCTTTGAGGAATAGTTGTTTGAAGTGTTTTCATGTTTGAGTATTTCATTTTGGGTCTTCACTATGTTGTGGCCGACCTTGGTGGATACACATTAATAATCTTTATTTTTTTGGGCCGACAGTTTGTATTCATTTTATTATTATGTTGAAGCCGAGATGTAGTGATGTAATTCATTGTTGTGGATATATATATATATATATATATGATTTTTTATTCCATTTGAAAGGAATGTGTGCACGAATATTGTTCTAAATATTTTGAAGGAAGAGAAGAGTGTGAAGAAGTGTGGAGAAGAATGAAGAAGAGTTAAGAAGTGTTCATGTACTTAACCAAAACTTTAATCACGCATTAGCAAATGCTACTTTCTTAGTTCAAATTCCAAATGGTTGTAGTCCAAATGATTTTGTAAGACAGTGAGTCTTCCTTTGTATTTGAGTAGTGAGCTCTAGGTAGTGTGCCTAAATTCATGTTCAATCCCCATTTATTCTTCTTATACTTTTAAAAGGGTATAATCTTGTAGACTGACCTCCACCATGGTTTTTCCCCTAACAGGGTTTCCACGTAAAAATATTGGTGTTATGTGTCTTTCGTGTTGTTGATTTATGCTTTCATGGTTATTAATCAAATATGGGAATAGGGGTTAATAAGTTTAATAATAAGTTTAAGATTTTGTGACAATTGATTCACCCCCCCTCTCAGTTGTCTGCCCTTGTGTTGCCAATAACCCTAGTTGATATTTTAAAGCCTAGTTAAAACTTATTGGCCATACCCACTTGAGTAGGGTTGTTAATATGTCTTCCATGTTTGATTGTTTAGATCACCATCTCGACTTAAAACTATAGGGGAGATATCCATTGAAAATTAAACCTAGGATTTTTTGTTCATTGTATCTTTGTGTGTTTCTAATATTTTAAAAAATTGCAAATATTTAAAAATAAAAACATTCCAAAACAATGCAAAAATAAAAATAAAATATCAAAATATCATAAGATCAAATAATCAAATAAGTCTTTTATTGATAGTCTTATTGTCCTTGATACTATCTGAAGAGGGGATATTTTTTTGGTATCTTATCTTATCACTGTCAAAATTTATCAAAGTTTAAATTGGATCCCCTATATTTTATCTTTATCATATTATATCAAGTTCAATTGGACTAACAAGTAAAGTTTAAGAGGAATTTATCAATATCAATTTTTACCATCTTGCTTAGATTCATAAGTCTAGTTCAAGTGGGATCTATCAATTTTATATTTTAATATCATTATCATCATTGGGAGATCTAACTTAGCTTTGGTATGTTTTTTTTTTTGAGAAACAAGCATCAATTTTTTTGAAAGAAAATCTTATTTTATCTAAGGTCTTATATTGCAAATTTCAATTTCAAGATCTCAATATGAGAAAAGCATTGAATCCCATAAAGAAAAGTAAAATATTCCAACAAGAATGTGTGGTGGTCAACATGAACAAGGAGCATCTTCAAGCACACCCTTTCCCCATGATGGGCCTTTAAAGTTCCCTTACATAGAAGATGATCAAGGACCCACATATGAATATCTTCTAGAATTTGAACAAGACCCTAGAGCAATAAAAATTATGAAAGTGTTATTTGAGAAAAGTTTAGATCACTATATCCAAGTGTTGGATAAGAAAGGTTCTAAACTACCCACCCACCTTATCAAGAGGTAGATCTCACTAATTGTGAAGTGTGGCATAAACAAGTGAATCAAACCCAATGCAAACATCAAGGGAAAATATGTTAAATGAACAAGAAAACTAAGAGGGGGGTTGAATCAGTTGTATCAAATTAAATCATCAAAAACCTCAATGGTAAATAGATCCACATGCATTCATTAAACCCTTAATCTGTTATAATGTTTAAACATGAAAAGCAGATAACAAAAACATAAACAACCAACACCATACACAAGAGAAGACCAGATTTATGTGGAAAACCCAAAGAGGGAAAAACCACAATAAGGATTAGCTCACAATATATAAGTAATTGCAAAAATGGTACAAGGGCTCACTTCTAGAATAGGACACACTGTCCAAAAAGGCTCAAAGTTAGGGCTCACTACCACAAAAAGAAAAAGAATATAGAAGAGAAATGTTACAAAAAGAAAAAAATTTCAATGCAATTGAGAATCCATCACAAATGCTCCAACACTTTCACAACCTTGTTTGAAAGATTGCGGAAGCCTTCAATTCACTACATTAAAAAGTCTAACACTTTGAAGTTCAAACTACTCTGCTCAAACTCACACTCTACTCTTCAAAAATTGGCATCACTTGAATGAAACATATTTATTCTTTTTACCTTGACAAACTTCAACATCTCAACTCATAATAATATCATCCTCAACCTTGAAAACTTTATGCAAGGTCGGCAATACATGCTTCACACTTTGAAATTTCAAGTTAGGCCAACACTAAACATTCCCACTGGAACAAAAGTGGACCAAAAGAACACTTAACTAGGACCCAAATTTAATATCACATACCACACTACACCTTCATTAACACTTGAACATCTTCAAATGTAGTGTAAACACCAAGTCGACTGTTACTAGCGAAAACACATTAAAATTTGAATTATACACTTCCTTTGATCAATCCAAACCTTTTGGACAACAAAATTCACTTGAACATGATCCAAAAAAATCTTGAAAACCAACAAAATCGTTCATAACAAATCTCACCTGAAAATTATAATCATACTATTTATTCAAAAAACTCTACTAGACACTACAATACTCTGTAACTCAGAAGACCTTCTTTTGATATGCCTAACCAAAAATCCTCTTGACATAGACAATAGAAAAACACCATATACTCTCCTTCAAAACCACAAGTCTCGAAAAAAAAATATAGAGAAATGCAAAGAAAATACATTTCTCCAAGACACCTTTGTACACAACACTACAAAACCAGTTCATAGATTAGTGAACACAACTTCCTTTGAACAACGATCCAAAAACCAAAATTCTAGATATAAAAACTTTGAAAACCTCTAACCAACATATCCAAACCTCAGAAGCAGATCTTCACCCTAGAAGAAATGTGAAGCAAAACTAGAATGCCTCTGCAACACCCTATTTCCCTATTTTATCATTTTTCTCAGTATCTTGGACATCTAAACCATAAATAGAAGCTTATCAAAGAAAAAATCTCATCTCACTAATGAAACTACTATCATTAATGACAACACATGATTTTGACATAAATGAAAATATCTTGATACTTGCAACAATCTCCCCCTTTGTCATTGATGGCAACACATGATGTGAAAAACTATCAAAGACATGACAAATCTGAACATACTTATTTCCTTTTCTCTTTTCTCCCCCTTTATTTCTTTCATGATTTTCTTTCACTTTCTCTCCTCTTGTGTAGATAAATTTTTTCACATGATTATTTCTCCCCACTTTTGACATCAATGACAAAGGATAAGGTATTTTGCATTGTTCTCCCCCTTTTATATAACACTAATATATTCTCAACTATTCAGAATACTCCCCCTTAGGAGTACACACCAATCAACTCAATAACCTATACATCATGGCAACATAGACTTCTTACCATAACAATGACACTACCTACTCCCTTTGAGAGGTAGCCACCAAAATTTGTCTAGAAAAGAGATGAATCCATAGATCCACTGGATTGATGCATCTCCATATGCACCTAGTTAAAAGGAGGGGAAATAAACCCTAAATTCTCTAGAATATTCTCAAAATTATCCTTAGGAAGAGCCTTAGTGAATATTTCAACAATCTGATCCTTTATAGGTACATATTCAAGCTTCACCTCATTCTCCATAACCTTCTCTCTCAAAAAGTGATACCTGATTGATATATGCTTTGTCCTTGAATGCATCACTATATTTTTTGAAATGTTAATTAAACTTGTATTATCACAAAAGAGAGAAACAAGATCATCATACACTACTATGATATCCTTCAATATTTGTCTCATCCATAATACTTGTGTGCAACAAGATGCAACTGCAATATACTCAACCTCTACAGTAGATAAATAAATTTAATCTTGTTTCTTACCTAACTATACCACCAATCTAGATACAAGAAATAATACACCACCACTTGTAATTTTCATGTCATCAACACATCCAACCCAATCTTCATTTGTATATGCACTTAATGTGAAATTAGTTTCTTTAGGATACCATAAGCCATAATCCAAAGTGCCTTTTAAATATTTGAATATCCTCTAAGTTACTGCAAAAACATGTGACTCTTTAGGATCTTCTTGAAATCTATCCACAAGATAAATTGCATGCATGATTTTGGTCTAGTAGTAGTTAAATATAACAATCCACCAACCTTAGGTGATTCATCATCCTTTCTCAATTTTCAACCCATCACCATAGGAGTGCATACAAGTTTGGATTCATCCATTCCAAACTTCTTCAACATCTCTTTAACATATTTTGATTGTTAAATGAATATGTGTTTATCTATTTGACTGATTTGTATCTAGAAGAAATTCATCTCCCCAAACATAGAAATCTCAAACTCTTTATGCATCTCTTCAGAAAATTTCTTACACATGTCTTCATTTCCTCCAAAGATAATGTCATCCAAATACACAACCACTATATAAATTATATCTTCCTCAACTTTAAAGTAAGCATTACTATCTATATGATACCTTTGTTGAATCCTTGTTGTATCAAATATCTATCTAGTCTTGCATACCAAGCTCTAGGAGCTTGCTTCAATCCATATAATGCCTTTTTCAATCTGTAAACCATATCCAGTTGATCTGACAACTAAAAATCATCAATTTGTTCCATGTAAACCTCTTCATCCAGCTCACCATTCAGAAAATAAGACTTCACATCCATTTGTTAAGCTTTAAAGTCCTTGTATGCTGAAAATGCCAAAAACATTATGATTGCTTCCATTGTAGCCACCGGGGAAAATGTTTCCTCAAAGTCTATTCCTTCTACTTGTGATTTACCCTTACACACAAGCATTGATTTATTTCTAACCACTTCTCCATTCTCATTCATCTTGTTTCTTAATACCCACTTAATTTTGATTATGTTCTTATTTTCACGTCTAGGAACCAATTCCCAAGTTTGATTTTTCTCTATTTGTTCCAAATCTTCTTCCATTTCCTTTATCCAATATTCATCACTACATGCCTCACTCACTATTTTTGGTTCAATTTTGGAAAGTAAAAATAGATTTACCTTAGCTTAAACATCTATTCTTCATGTTAGTACTCCTATCCTTTTATCTCCAATAATTTGTTCTTCAAAATGATCTCTTTGCACATACTTGGGGGTCTTTAGGGTCTTTTTTAGAGCTTATTCCTCTTCATTCTACATTTTGTTTTCCTTGTCTTTTTATTCTTCTCCTTCTCCGCAACCAGGTTCATCTAACACATATCCATCTATAGCAACAAAATTCTAAAAATCTTCATCAACCTTACATTTTCACTCTCAACAATATTTCTTAGCTTTTTGTTGTAACATCTTTAAGTTTTGTTTTTAGTAGAGTATCCAAGGAAGATACCTTCATTAGACCTTGCATCAAAATTTCCCAAAAAAAATTCATCTCTTGTGATATAGCATTTTTTTCCAAATACTTGAAAGCTCTTGATAGTAGGAATCCTTCCATACCATAACTCATACAGAGTCTTTGTGCTGCTAGCTTTGGCTTGAACTTTGTTAAGTACATAAACAACAATATGAATTGCTTCTATCCAATAGACTTCTTTTAATTTAGATTCTTTCATCATAGTCCTTGTAGCTTCTTGAATAGTTCTATTTTTCCTTTCAACCACTCCATTCTACTGAGTTCTAGGGGTAGACAAGTGCCTCTTTATTCCATGATGTTGATGAAAGGTAGCTTCGATCAAATATAAATGATGATTTCTGATTGCATCATCATCATTTATATATGATCAAAATTACTCTTCATATAAATATTTCTAGAAAATAAGTAATTTGAATTTATAAGCATGTATAAGATTCAAAATTATAAATGATGTTCAAATTCTGCATTGAATAAAATCGAAACTCATATAATATTTATTTGCCACGTATAAAGGTTATATGTGTGTTAGTTTAATAACGGAATGCTAATTGGTTGTGCTTGGAGCCCGCACGCCCAAAGGGACATGTCCCATGAGTGGATGTGCCTCCACTTGTGGAGACACATCCTCTCATGAGACGGTCTCTTGTGAGGTGAGTCTCTAGCATATTTAAGGTGGTTCCCTCATTGATATGCAAACATTGAAATATATAAATGTTCTGCACTCAACACATTCAACATAAGAGAAATAAATCTGACTTAGAATTATCCTAGAATCCTTAGGCTCCTAGTTTGATAGAAGATTTGATTACATTTACATGGTATGAGAGCCAAGTTAAGTGAATCCAAATCAAATCTAGCTATCAGATTGCTTAAGAAAATTTGTATTTTTTAAAATCGAATTCACATCACATTCTTCATAATGTCAAGTGTGATCAGATTTGAAGATTGTCTTGTAGGAGAAAAAAATTCACATCATGGAAATTTAGAATCATGGTGATTCTTAAAGAGGATAAAATAGACTCACTTGTGAGAGAAAACAGAAGGGAACTAGAGGCTGATCCTGAGAAAACTCAATATATTGAAAACAATGAAAAGGCCATGAAAATCTTAGTAGATGCAGTTAGGGATCATATAGTGCCCATCCTAGAAAAACATGAAACTACATATCAAATTTTCAAATCTCTTGAGAGCACCTATGAGATCAACAACACTAGTAGGACTCTTGCATTAAAGAGGCAAATCAACAATATCCAAATAAACAAAGGAGAAACAATTAATGCATACTTCATGAGGATCACTGAACTAAGGGATCAACTATCCACAATTGGATATTAGATTGATAGGAAAGAGTTAAATCTAATTGCACTAGGAGGCCTACCAAACTCATGGGAGTCATTTGTTCAAGGAATAAGTGGGTATGTGTAGGATCATGATGGGCCAAAAAGTGGCAATATCTAAGTGATATCATGACCCATGTGGCTGATGATTTTTTTTTTACCCAAAATTGATGAAACAAAAAGGGTTTTTAAAGGAGATTCTCAACTTTCCACCAATATAAATTATGCTTTACTTTGAATTTAATAAATAATTATTATTCACTTTCTATTTGAATTACGACTAATGTCCTGATTGATAGGCTGATTGAAAAACATCTATAACTTTTAAATTGTATCACATTTTTGAATCTGAAACATGCATCACATTCTATGCTTTGCATACTATAGAATTAAAAAAAAAAAATTGAATTTCATGAAGTTTTGACCAAGTTAAGGTGGTTAGACATACGAGTTTTTTATATTTTTTTAAAAATTTAATAAAAAAATCATAATTAATTATTTACTTGGAAAAAAATTACATAAAAATATGCATCACATCGGGACATGAGTCCCCTACTTATATCTAAAATCTTATAAAAAAATATTATCATTTAATGGTGGTTAGGGTGGTTAGACAGACACCTACTTCTTAATTTTTCCCTGAAATTTAAGTACTACTGCATTGAAATTTCAAATTTTCACCAAATAGATTTTTTATTTTTTTAAATAAACCTAGTAGTTTAGAAACTTCATTCAATTTGCTATAGATTCTATTGTTACATATTTTTGAAATAACATAGATAACTTATTCAATTTTTTACGTCAAGTTCCCTAACTCTAATTTTCTGAATTTTATTGCCACTTAAGGGCCTATTTTTTCCATGATGATCCTGCACATACCCAAGTGTGAGATCTAAACTCCTCAAGTTTGATAGGCTAAGAACAAACTGCCTTCAAGAGGAAACAAAACTATCAACAAAAGAAAATAAACAAAAGAACATAGATGAAGACATTCATGTACTCAACACAACATCTAATAAAAGGAGTAAGAAAAACTCCTACAAGAGAGGATCTTTTAAAAGAAAGAGAAATTCCAATGGAAAGGGATCTTCTCAAAAGAAAGACATCTCTCAAGTACAATGCTTTAGATGTGATCAATATGGCCAGTATGCAATAAAGTTCCCTGATAGATCAAAGCAACAAGCATCTTTTGCCAAAGTAGGAAAGTTAAATTCAAATCATGAATTTGCGAACTTTGTGTTCTATACAACCTTATCTAGTCAAGTATCTAACAAGACCCACAACTGGGTAATTGATAGTGGTTCCTCTAGAAATATCACAGGGTTCAGAGAACACCTTGACACTATGACTGAAAAGATTGATGAAGAAGTAACCATTGGGGATGATTCTGCACACCTTGTAAAAGGGGTTGGAACTTTCTCCATCAAATTGAAATCTGGTCTTTCTCTTCAACTCATTGGAGTCTTCTTTGTACCTGGAATAAGGAGGAATCTAATATCCATCTCTTCCCTTGAAGACAGTGGATATAGAGTTACCTTTATGGATGGGAAAGTTCTAGCATGGCCTAAGAAATCAACTATCAAGAAAGCCCAAACCATAGGTTTAAGACAAGGGTATCTTTACAAACCTTGCAATGAGGTTAAGCAAGCCCTAACCCTTGACACTTTTGATTCAGATGAGATTTGGCATAGAAGATTAGGACACCTTCATTTCCATGCCCTACCTTCTATAGAAAAACTTGTAACAGGCTTACCTAAGTTAAAACCATCTCATGAAGGAACTTGTAAAGGTTGTGCCCTAGGAAAGAATACAATTTGATCCTTTCACAATAGCTTGAGCAAAACCCAAAATGTATTAGAACTGGTTCACTCTGATTTATGTGGACCCATGTTTGTACCTTCAAAGGTAGGATTTCTATACTATGTCATATTTATAGATGAATTCTCTATGAAAACCTGGGTCTATTTCCTTAAGTGTAAAGAGTCAATAGAAATCCTCAAAAGGTTCAAAGAGTTCAAAGCCCTTACTGAAAACTTCTCCGAGAAGAAAATAAAAATCTTGAGGACAAACAATGGGAAAGAATACACCTCTGAAATTTTTAAGGAATTTTGTATTAGTGCAGGAATTAAGAGGGAGTTCAGATTTGTCTACAACCCTCAACAAAATGGGGTTGCTGAAAGAAAAAATAGAACCATTGTAGAAGCTTCCAAAACAATGTTGCTTGACAAAAACATTGAAACTTATTTTTGGGTAGAAGCCTCTAGAACTATTGTCTACATTCAAAATAGATGTCCTCATTCTCATCTAGATAAAAAAAATCCTAAAGAAGATTTTATCGGCATAAAACCTGATATTAGTCATTTTAGGATTTTCGGTTGCCCTGTCGTCTCTTTTAGAGAAGATTATAGCATAGCAGAATGGTTACAATTCCCTATAGGCCAAATTTATCACTTTCTCATGGAGGGGAAGTATGCAGAGCATGTATGTGCAAGGGCTCTTGTCTATATGGCTATTGTTTTAGAGTTTCTCACCGTAGAGGTTCTTGAGTTGGCTAGAGGTTCTTGAGTTGGCTATTAGAAATGATGAAGATTTAAGTAACTGTTGTGAAATATTTCTAAGCTTATTTTGGTTCATGATTCTCGCATTTTACTAGCACATAAGAAACTCTTGTGTGGTCTTTCAAAACTCTTGACATAATCGGATTGCAAGAGGGAGGCATTTATCATTGTCGTAAGCTTGTGATCTTGACTCTGTTCGGGAACCACTTCTAATGTCGGGTTAAGGCCCGTCAACTCTCTACAAAGCCATTCACAATGGTTAAAAGATATTGAAATCTAAAAAAAACTCCGATTGGAGCTCTTTTATAATCTGGTGGATTATAGTTGGAAACAAAGTGCATCACAAATTTGAACGGTCAAAGACCATGTTCAAATTTAACTCTGCAAAGGGCCTGTGTTCAAACCGTGAAGGTGGTGGACTGATCTGAGCACAAGCGCAATGTTCCATACTATGTCCTATATTTGCATCCATCAGAATATTTAAAGAGATGAGTATTCTTTGTTGAATTTATGTTATATCATTTAGATCTTGTGTGATTAGTAAAAGAGATTATGTTTTCTCTTGATTTATGTTCACTAATTTAAGATCCTTGAAGTTTCAAACTATTCATTGCAAGTTATCGCTATAACCTCAGATAGTAAAATTTGTATGAGATTTCTTTGGATAGTTATGAACTCTTAGTAATCTCTTCTTAATGCTTTCAGGATGGATCAAAAAGCATAAGAAATTACTTTCAAGAAAAGCTTGATGCATCCTATAGGTTGAAGGATGGAGTCATTGCTTGCAACCTTGAGACTGTGTGAATAGCTAAAGACATCTCTTCAAAGAGGAAGCATTAACCTTAAGAGGAAGTTCTATGTTTCAGTAAAGGGTTGCAGTGTTGATGCTAAAACCTTGAGGTACATCTTCAACAGTTGAAATCAGAATTCCTCATATCTGTCAACCTAGATTTAACATTGGTGGCTCCACAAACCTATTCATAATAGAGTAATCTAGGAAGAGGTTGAATAAAACAACCCTGAATCTCTACAAACGTGTGAATTGGAAACCATTTCTCTAAATAAAGTATTACAGTTGATTTTGACGAGGAGGTCAAGAGGCTGATGCAAGTACTTAGAGCTTCAGAGGGAGTCATATCATCACTTGTTGTAATGCATAATTCTCTAAGATAGAGAGATATGAGGTGAAAGCCCTTGTTCATCTCTGAGACTGAGATGAGGCATCATGTTGAGAGACTCCATGGCGACATCACATTGAGAGACTCCGTGACAAATATGCAAATTGAAGAAAGCCCTATATGGACTTAAATAGGCCCCCAGAGCTTGGCATGAAAGAATTGACAACTACCTCTTGGGACTAGGATTCTCCAAGAATGATGCAGGCCAAAATATTTACTTTAAGGTAATGAAAAGTGAGATGTTAATAATTATTTTATGTTGATGATCTATTGATAACAAGAAAAGATCACCTCATTGCTCAAGGAAAGAAGGATCTAAATTTAGAAGAGCCCCTAGCACCCATAGTGTGGCTTAAAGGGGGGTGTTGGAAATAAGCCACACCCAGACTGATGATGGGTTGGCCACAAGGGGCCAGTAGCTTAGTTGATAGAGCACTCCTACTGCAAATGGAAGGTCCTAGTGAATGCTCTAAGCCAGTTTAGGTGTGAGCCAAGGGAAATTCACCTTATGGATGTAAAACATATATTGAGATATCTTTAGGCACTATTGGATATGGTCTTCTTTACAGAAATGACCAACTAGATCAACCTAGATACTCTGATTCAGATTGGGTTGGGAATGTAATCGATTAGAAAAGCACATCAAGATGTTGCTTCAGTTTAGGATCGGCTATGATCTCTTGGATCTACAGAAAATAGTTTTTGTAGCACAAAGCTCTACAGAAACTGAATACATTGCAGCCTCTATGGGGCAAGAGAAGTAGTTTGGCTCCAGAAAATTTCTTGTGGGAATCTTTGGTGAACCCTTGAATCCTACTATCATTCATTGTGATAATCAGAGTTGCATTAAGCTCTCTATAAATCCAGTATTCTATGATAGATCTAAGCATATTGAGATCCCCTACCATTATGCAAGAGACATGGTAGAAAGGAATGTAATCCAGTTGGAGTATATTAGTTCAAATGATCAAACAACAAACATACTTACCAAACCTCTCTCTAGAGTTAAGGTTGAAATCTTCGGGAAGAAACTTGGTATGTAATTTGATATTATGTTTGAAATTCAAATTGTTTATAAGTTGTACTAATATATAAAGATGTTTACTGTGTAAACTCTTTTGTCATGTGTGTGACTCCATGACCTTATGGGCCTGCTCCCCTTGTGTACATTATTGAAAGGTGAGGATCTTTCTAATAATGAACACTTGTATGTAACATTGTAAAGTGACAACTCTATAATGATGAGTTGAACTATCATGATAGATATCATGTGACTTGATATCTGTGGACATGTCATGATAGTATCTCTTGGAAAATTTGATAGATATCATGGGGCTTGATGTCATTTGAAGATCATTGTGATCCTTAAGAGATAATCATGGTGGATATTTATATATCCTTGGATATGCCATGAATTATGGTAGACATCATGTGACTTGATGTCAGTGCACATACCATAATGAAGATGTGTTATGAAGAATGTCATGTGACTTGACAATATTGAGATATCATATCATATCTTCGATATCACATGTGAAGGTGATATCCCTACTTATTTGATTTGAAATATCTTCCCTCGCTAAGAGGGAGTGTTGATGAAAGGTAGCTTCGGTCAGATATAAATGATGATTGCTGATTGCATCATCATCATTTATATATGATCAAAATTACTCTTCATATAAATATTTCTGGAAAATAAGTAATTCGAATTTATAAGCATGTATACGATTCAAAATTATAAATGATGTTCAAATTCTTCATTGAATAAAATCAAAACTCATATAATATATATTTTCCATGTATAAAGGTTATATGTGTGTTAGTTTAATAACCAAATGCTTATCGGTTGTGCTTGGAGCCCACACGCCCAAAGGGACATGTCCCATGAGTGGATGTGTCTCCACTTGTGGAGACACGTCCTCTCATGAGATGGTCTCTTATGAGGTGGGTCTCCAACATATTTAAGGTGGTTCCCTCATTGATATGCAAACATTGAAATATATAAATGTTCTGCAATCAGCACATTCAACATAAGAGAAATAAATCTGACTTAGAATTTTGAATAGAATTCTCACACTTAGATTATCCTAGAATCCTTAGGCTCCTAGTTTGATAGAAGATTTGATTACATTTACACATGATCTTCAAAAAACATGTTAAACTCATTGGAGGTGAATTCTCCACCTTTGTTAAACCTCAAACATTTTATTTTCAAACCCATTTCATTTTCAACCATAGCTTTAAATTATTTAAATTTATCTAGAGCTTCATATTTTTCTCTAAGAAAAGTAACCCATGTCATTCTAGAATAATCATCAATCAAAAAAATGAAATAACTATCACCTTGAAGACTTCTTACCTTTGTAGGAACACAAAAATCTGAATGTATTAATTCCAATAGTCTTATAGCAAATTTCTCTTTTCCTTTGAAACTACTCCATGTTTTTTTTTTTGAAATTGACAATATTTGTAAACAACATTGATAGGCTTTGTGATTATTTGTAGGTCTCTTAATGCATGAACTAATCTAATTCTAACCATATTGTCAAAGATCATATGACACATCCTCTGGTTCCATAACCAACTGTCATTAATCTAAGTCATTAAGTAGTGGCCATCAACACCCTTAAGTTGATAGATATTTCCATCTATCCTCTTACCAACAAAAATCATAGTTCCATTTCCTTTTCTAATCTCACAACTTTCATCCTTAAACACAAGATTATATCCCTTTCTCCACATTTATCCAACACTCAAGAGATTATGCCTTAAGACTTTAACATAGTAAACATCTTTAGTATTATGCTTTCCATCAAAATTGATTGAACCTATTCCAAAAATATTAGCTTTTGGATCATCTCCAAATTTAACTAATCCTCCATCATACTTTTCAAGTTTAACAAACTTACTTTTGTCTTTATTCATGTGGTTAGAGCAGCCAATATCAACAACCCAATAGTTCTTATCTTGTCTAGCATGAAAATTAGATACCAAAGTACCTTCAATCTTATCCTTCATTTCTAGAACAATTTCTTTCACACAAATTTTAGAGTTCACAAAAGTAGATTCATATTTTATAGCCATGAACAAGAATTCATCATCATCTCCATAATCAGATTCATCATCATAAATACCAACATCCTCTCTAACATAGTAACTTCTCTTAATCATCTTTCCTTTGTTCTCCTTACTTTTATTTTTCACAACTCTATTTGGACATCTTGAGGCATAATGACCTAAATTTCCACAGCTAAAATATTTGAAAGGTATTTTACCTTTGTACTTACTAGTGCCCTTTTTCATCCTTCGTACAAAGCTAGCTTCCACGTCATCAAGATCTTCTCTGGATTTGAATCTTCAACCTTTTATTATTTTCTCTAGCCTTGAAAGAAGTCTCTAATTTTACACCATTTCTCAAGCTAGGTTTTCCAATTTCAAAAGAAGTTAGTGTACCAATCAACTAATCCCTAGAACAAGTATTAAAATTTTCAACTTCCTCAATAGTAGACACCTTTTCACTATAATAATCAAGAAGAGATCTAAGAACTTTCTTTACCACTCTTGGTTCTTTGACTTGTGCACCAAGACCTCTCATCGCACTTACCAGTTCATCAACCCTCTACATACATAGGTTGTAATTGTTTCATCTTTAGACATTCACAAGGTCTCAAATTGTGCCTTCAAATTTTGAAAGTTCACTTGTTTAACCTTTCCATCTCCTTCATAAATGCTTTCAATCTTGTCCCAAACTTCTTTAGTAGTCTTAAGATTCATAACTTTTACCAATTCAAAATCTAAAAAACTATTCACAAAATAAATATTTCCTTACCATTTATTTCATGTGACTTGATCTCATCACTTGTGCTCAAATTATTCAAATTTGTAACATATTAATTCTTTATTTCAATATATCCTTCCATCTTTGTCTTCTAAAATGCATAATTTGCTCCACCAAATCTAGGGAAGTCTATCTTGTTCTCCATCCCAGATCTACCTCAAGTGGTTAAGCTTTTCTCTAAGGAACCTTGCTCTAATACCAATAGTTAAATTAAAAAGATAACTAAGAGGGGGGGGGGGTTGAATCAGTTGTATCAAATTAAATCATCAAAACCCTCAATAGTAAATAGATCCAAATGCATTTATTAAACCCTTAATCTATTACAATGTTTAAACATGAAAATCAAATAACAAAAACTAAAACAACCAACACCATATACAAGAGAACACCTAATTTACATGTAAAACCTAATGAGGGAAAATCCATGGTGATGATTAGCTCACAATATAAATAATTTCAAAATCATTACGAGGGCTCACTACTAGAATAGGATGCACTATCCAAAAAGGCTCACAACCAAGGCTCACTGCCACAAAAAGAAAAAGAAGATAGAAGAGAAATGTTACACAAAGAACAACTTCTCAATTTACTAGAGAATCCATAAAAAATGATCCAACACTTTTGTAGCCTTGCTTGAAAGATTGTGGATGCCTTCAGCTCACTACATTAAGAAGTCCAACACTTTGAAGTTCACAAGTTACTCTACTCAAACTCACACTTTACTCTTTGAAAATTCACATCACTTGAATAAAACACATTTATTATTTCTATCTTGACAACCTTAAATATATCAAATCATATTTATACCATCCTCAATCTTGAAAACATTCTCCAAGGTTAGAAATACATGCTCCACACTTTGCAATTTTAAATTAGGTCGGCACTAAACATTCCCACAGTGGATAGGAATGAAAGTGGATCAAAAGAAATTTTTCCTAGGACCCAAATTAAATCTCACATGCCATGCTACACCTTCATCAACACTTGGAATATCTTTTAATGTAGTGTAAACAATAGGTCAACCATTACCCATGAAACACATTAAACTTCAAATTACATGCTTCCTTTGATCAATCAAAACCTTTTGAACTAAAAAAAAATCACTTGAACATGATCCAAGAACATCCTAGAAACCAACAAACTACTTTGCAACAAATCTCAGTTGAAGATTATAATCATACTATTTATTTAGACAACACTGCCAGATGTTGCAATACTCTGTAACTCAAAATACCTTCTCTTGATATGCCTAACCATGAATCCTCTTGACACATACAAGATAATAGCACCATAAACTCTCCTTCAAAACCAAAAGTCCTGAAAAAAAATAGAAAAGAAATATAGAGAAAATACATTTCCCCCAGACACCTGTATATGAAACATTACAAAACTAATTCACACACTCGTGAACATAAATTCCTCTTACCAACGATCCATAAAATAAAATTCTATATATAGAAACTTTGAACACCTCTAACCAACATATCCAAACTTGAAAAGTAGATCTTCAAATTAGAACAAATGTGAAGCAAAACCAAAACACCTCTCCAACACCCTATTTCCTTATTTTATCAATTTTCTCAGTATCCTCGACATCTAAACCATAAATAGAAGCTTATCAAAGCAACAATATCTTCTCAACAATTGTGCTACTATCACTAATGATAACATAGGCTTGTTGACATCAATAACAACATCTTCATACTTGCAAAAAAATATGGTTGGCACTTTTAGATAATCACCACCACCTCCACCTAACATATCAAAATTTCAACAAAGTACTCATCAAGGAAAAAAACAAGATATATTTCCAGTAGAACAAACACCTACCTTTGTTCAATATTATTTAAACATGGGTAATATAAGCATGCAACATATTCCAATTCCACCATGTCAACCCCTATAACATTACATTCAACCAATTCAACCTCAACAACATTACATTCCATCAAGCCAACCTCATCAATGTTACAAATTCCACTAAGCCAACCTCAACAACATCATATTCCCTTGAGTCAAAATCAACCATATTACACTCCTAGAAGTGTACCCCCATCAACATCTGAAAATGGTATGGCTCAGCAAATTCAAGAGCTCCAAAACAAGATGGAAAACATAGAATTTGAAAAAGTAATTATACTAAGGAGAGATTACATTGGTAGACATATGTCCCTATACTTTTGGAAAGTCTTAAATATGATACCTTTTCTTTAAAACTTTAATATGACTAGATTTGATAAATAGAAAGGAAAAGGTGATCCAAGGGAACACGTAAGGGACTTTTACATAGCTTTTCTAGAGGATTCCTATAATGATACATATCTAATGTGCATATTTCCTAGAAGCCTAAGAGGTCAAGATATTGAGTGGTTTTCACATTTACCTCATGGGATTTCACAAATTAGTAGATAAATTTACTACACATTTTTCATATAATGTTGAGTGTGAAATTTCTATGACTGATCTATGTAATGTAAAACAAAATGATGGAGAATTATTTATGTCCTTTTTAAAAAGTTCAAGAAACAAGGTAAGAAAATTCCCTTATCCTATTTTTGAAAAAGTAACTTGTTCACATTTTTCCTCAAAATCTAAACAACAAATTGAATTTCCACCTAAGAATTCAATGTGCCAGTACCATTGACAAGATCATTGAAAAGGTAATAGAAATTCAGGGTCTTGTGAAAAGTTATAAAGATCTTAAGGATAAACATTCAACATCTATAGACAAGCCAATAATTTGGACAAAAAATAAAAACTTTATCAATGATGGTGTGGTAGATACAAAAATAGTTAAAAATGTTCAACCTACTCTAAAATTTGTAGCAAACAACCCTCAAATAAATCAAGGTGGTAGAAAACCACCTAGGAAAATAATGATCATAAAAGTAAATAAAATCCTTTAGGGAAATCTCTTCAATTTACATTGGGAACTTAGTTCAATTTAAACTTATCAGCTTTTCATAAATAAGAAATCAAGAACTAGCAATTAAACCTCCATAAAACAAAGAAGATGAATATTTTGAGTACCATAGGATCAAAGGACATAATAATTTTTGTATGTTAAAAAATGAAAAATAGTATCCAAGATATTATAGATCAAGGTGATGTTAGCATAGAAAATCAGTCTACAACTAATTATGATCTCAATATATTCAAGAATCATATCCTTGATCATGGGAAAGGGGATTCTTCAAATGAAAATAGTAATCCTAAAGGAGCCTATTATATTGTCGTTTATGATGATTACACCACAGATCATGTAGGGAAGATTTTCCTCATGTCTCTACCTTAACCCATTAAAAAAAAAATACCAAATGTGTAGTAACTACATGTAGGGGTAGAGCCACTCTTCAAGGGGATCAATCCATGTCATCTTCCAAATCAGATTATAACCTCCTAGAGCACCTAAATTAAATTCCAACACAAATATCCATTTTAGAGCTTCTAAAAATATGTCGCACATAAGGAAATCTTAGACAAGGCCCTTCAAGAGTCTTCCATACCTAAAGGAATAGACATGGCTCAATTTCAATCCATGTTTGGACAAATTTCAGCTCCTCCTCATATGGTGTTTACTAAAAAATATCTTTCTTCCACTAATCCATCTCATAATGAGGGCTTGTACCTTGATGTCTTCATTCATAGGCATGGAATTAGAAGAGTTATGATTGATGGTGGAGTAGGCCTAAAAATTTGTAACCTATAACTAGTAAAACACCTAGGATACTCTAATGGTGTCATTGATTCTCAAAATAGAATCACCATAAAATATTATGATGTTGAGAATGGATATAAAGGAACAATAAAATTCCCAATTCAAGTTGCCCCTATTATAGTGGATACCTTTTGTCAAGTCTTGTACCTTGATCTCCCATATAACATTCTTCTTGGTGATCCATGAATATATGCCTTTGAAGAAATTCTCTCTACATATCAATAGTGCCTAAAATATTCCTATGAGGTTTTCAAAGTCACTATTCTTAGGGATACACACCCTTTTGAGTATTGTAAAAATTGGAAGAAAAATATCACAAAACCACTCAAGTCCATAGTAAACATGTGGCTCCATTCTCATCATCTTACATAGATCCATACACTTTATCCTTATCTTCTAAATCTGAACACCTCTTTACCAGAGATCAAGGTTCAAGTTAATGACAATTGGTTATAATAATATAACATAAAACAAGTTTTGTTTGTGGGCCAAATTCGTCTTTTATCTAAGAAATATGGTAGAACTAAACCTATGAAAGATATATAAGCTATGGTTATCAAATTATCTAGGGTAAGTGCACCAAGTTGTGACACAAAATTGACTCTTAAGATGCCACTTTTTAAAAAAAATCAACAAAGTTTGATGTTCACAAGAAAATGAAGATAGTTATGCTCAAAATTTGAAGGTGCAACAAGAAAAAGAGCTGAAGTGCTCTGAGTCTACTTTATAATCTACTAATTTATTTTGAAAATAATAAATATTAAAGGTTTCAAAAAGGGGGGCCCAAAATTGGTCCTGGTTTTATAAAAAAAAATAGCATAGCATCTAAGGGCCCCTCCCTTTTTCGTTAACTATTTTTAGAATTTCAAAATTCAAATGGTGAGAAATTAGCTAAGACCATGTTGTTTATCTCCATTCTTTTGGATAATTTTTTTAATGAATATATAATATTCTATGAATTTTCAAAGTGGACACATTTTGAAAAGCTAAAATTTGAGCATGCTCCCCCATAAATTTTCTGAAAACTAATGAGAAAAGTTTTTTTTTTCATTATGTGTAGAATGGAGTCTAGTTTATAAAAATGCATTTTATTTTCAAAATTAAATGAATGAGTAAAAATCTATCCTAAAACTAGCACATGTTGGTTTTGACAAAAAAACAAAGGCACTAACAAGAGAATTGATGGATGAAAACCATAACATTATCAAAAATATTAAAAAAATTATATGGTTATGTAGGTAAGAGAGAGCCTAACGTTGTCATAGTTTTTTTATAAACTTTCATTGAAAGACATGTAAACCTGATAGGTGGGTAAAAGAACAAATTTGTGTCACACTTTATAAAGGACATGACCAACATTGATCCAACTTTTAAACTTGATTCACTAAAAAGTGGCATATATGTTTTGATTTTTGAAATAATGTAAACTAGTATAATATGTATTTTTTAGTACATTTTATGTTTGCATTTAAAAATTAAAAATAAATAAGTTTTAAACTAGTTTTTAATAAATTAAAATTAAAATTTAGTTGCTAATAAAATGCTGAAAAATGAAGTTGCATGAGACGTCACACTTTTTATAGTAATTTTTTTTTTCTCTCAAAATTTTTGTGTATTTATAACTTGAAACTTTAGTGCATGGATATATTTTTTTCCAATTTTGATAAATATATATTTTTAAATAAATATTAAAATGTGTGTGAATACAAAAAATTGTTTCCATCAGATGTCAAATTTCATATTAAATATTTATCTAGAATGGAAAAAAAATATACCATCTTGAAATAGATTCTTTTATCTAGTGCATCATATTTTTTTTAATTTTTTTGTAATAAGTTTTGGTACTTTTCCTTTGCATGGCAATCAAACTAATATTTTGTGCTGATAACCTAATTTTAGTAAAAATAAAAAATAAATAATAAATAATAATTAAACTATTAAAATAAATATATTTTTGAAAACTAAACTTATGGATGTACAAAAGGGTATTTTTATATTTAAAAAAAAATGTTATTTACATTATCAGGAGTTATTGAAACTTCAAGTTTTTTAAAGAATTTTATTTTTTTGGTAAATTGGACTCAAAGTGGTGCTTCATATAATTTTAGCCAAAAAAATTAGTTGAGAAAGTTGTGGAATTATCTAACTTAGATAGAATGAATTTTACTAGATCATATGTTTGACCAAAATTTACTTTTAGTTAGAAATACTTAAATTAAGTTGTGCTGATAAGTTGGTTGAAAGTGTAACACAACTTTGTGCTTTTACCTAGATAACACGACCAAAAATATGTGAGATTTTGTTACCCTTTTAGAAAATCATGCCATTGGCATCAAATAGTCATCCAACCCTTTAGGTTGGATGCCCAAGGAAAAATCCAACCCTTTGGGTTGGTATTTCCCAATTCAGGTAATTTTATGAGCACCAAATGAAGTGCAATGACTTTTTGGAATGTATTTTTGTGAACTCTTTTGTTTTGGTTTCTTCCTCTTTCTCTCTCTCTACTAGGGAAAATATATACATGAATTGACATTTACATATGGACATTTACTTTCTTATACATTACATATGAACATTTAATTTCTTATACTTTAAGTTATATTCCATGTATATAGTTTTAGATTGTTTGAGAGTGGTTTCAGATCTCTCGGATAACTTATAATTCAAATTCTAGTTTTTTGAAGATCTGATAATTTTTAGACAGTCAAATTTCAGTAATTAATATACACCAATTTTTAGTAATCAGGAGGTCAAATTCTAGTAATCAACAAGTTGTATCATCTTTCTTTCTCTCACTCATTTTCATCTCTTATGCTCTATACCTTTATCTCTATCTCTCACTATCACCATCCCTTTATCTGACTCTCTCTCTCTCTCTCTCTCTTTCTCCCCCCTTCCATTTCTAGTTCTCTCTATCTCACCTCTCTCTCCCTCCCTCCTTCCCTCTCTATATTTTTCTATCTCCCCTTCTCTCTCCTTCCATTTCTACTTCTCTCTATCTCACCTCTCTCTCCCTCCCTCCTCTCTCTAATTTTATCTATCTCCTCTCTCTCTTCCTTTCACCCACCTTCACTCACTACTTGCTATCTAACCTATCCCTATATACCTCTTTCTCTCTCTCTCCCTCTCCCTCCCTCCTTCCATCTCTCAATCTCTCCACATTTCTCATTACCTCTCTACTTCTCTCTATCACTTATATCTATCACCTATCTCTCTCTCTCTCTCTCTCTCTCTCTCTCCTTTCCCCTTCTACTCTACTTCTCTCTATCACTTATATCTATCACCTATCTCTCTCTCTCTCTCACTCTCTTTCCCCCCTTCCCCCTCTACTCTCTTTCTCTCTATCTCACCTCTCTCTCTACCTATCCCTCTCTCTCTCTCTCACCTCTCTCCCTACCTCTTTCTCCCTCTCTCCTTCCCTCTATACTTCTCTTTATCTCCCTCTCCCTCTCTCTACATACATCTCTTTGTTTCTCTCTCACCTCTCTCTCCATCCCTACGTCTCCCACTATCTATCCTTCTCTCTCTACTTCTATCTACCTACCTATCCCTCTATACTCTTTCTCTCCTCCCCTATATACTTCTATCAAATTTTTCCCTCTCTACTTCTCTCTCTATCACATCTCTTTGTTACCTCTCTCTATCTCTCTCCTTCCCTCTCTACTCTCTCTATTACAACTCTCCCTCTCTCTCCCTACCTTTCCCTCCATCTCTCTCTATCTTTCCCTCCCCCACTCTTTCTATCTCTCTCCTTCCCTCTCTACTCTCTCTATTACAACTCTCCCTCTCTCTCCCTACCTTTCCCTCCATCTCTCTCTATCTTTCCCTCCCCCACTCTTTCTATCTCTCCTCTCTCTCTCTCTCCCTCCCCCCTCATTCTAACTCTCCTCTCTCTCACTCTCTCCCATCTCTTTCTATCTCTCCTTGCCCTCTCTCTACCTACCTCTATCTATTTCCTTCTATCTATCTCAACTATCCCTATTTACCTTTCCCTCCACCCTCTCTCTCTTACTTCCACCAACATTCACTCTCTACTCTATATCTAACCTTCCCATATACCTATTTCTCTCTCCCTCCCTCCCATATCTTTCTATCTCTCCTTGCCCTCTCTCTACCTACATCTATCTCTTTCCTTCTATCTATCTCAACTATCCCTATTTAGCTTTCCCTCCATCCTCTCTCTCTTACTTCCACCAACATTCACTCTCTACTCTATATCTAACCTACCCATATACCTATTTCTCCCTCCATCCCTCCCTCCCTCCTTCCCTCTCTTAGTATCTCTATCTTCCTTCTTACCTCTCTCTCTCCCCTCTTCCCTCTCTGAATAATGTTAAGTAACCTCAGAATGCCTATAGATTAAGTGAGGAACTATGACCCTGAGGGGTTTGTAAATGAAGAGAAGAGAAGAAAAGGTGTGTCAAGGTTTTCACATAATTTTCTGTATACTAATGATATCATCATAAAATTTTCAAATAATTATATACTGTGACTTCAAGGAAGAAAGAGTGGATTGCTACTTGTGACATTGAAGAGGACATAATGAAGATAAATTCATTCTTTGTAAGTCCTTATGATGAAATTTAGAATCCATTTGAGTAGGCTATGACCAAATTGAAACTATCAAAGTGGTGAATATAATATCAAGGTCAAGGAGGCTGCAAAGAAACCTCAATTGGTAAAGGATAAGCAAGATGCGCAAGGTACTCAAGAACAACCTTTGGAGGTTGGTGAAGGGGTGGTAACTAGCCCATTATTTGAGTAACAACATAATTCATTGGAGAAGAGTAATTTGTTGAGCATGTGCCAAGTGACCAAGAGGTGGAAAAGAGGTTTCCTTCCCCTCCTATAAGAGATTCTCTTGATCCCTACATCCCAGAGGATATAATTATCAAACGAGAGTATGATTAAGGGGCCGATGATGATGTTAAATAAATTTTGGTGAATAATTTACCGTTGATGATTCCTTTGTCCAAACTAAGGAATTCAAATAATTTTTTATTCAATTTAAAAGTCAAGAAATTAAATAGAGAATTGAAGATGACAAGGCTAGTGTGGAACCCTCATTGTAGGAGGAGGCATAGAATGCATAGGAGGAGAAAATAATGAGTGAAATAATAGCAATTACTCCTATTGAAGCCAAGACGATTGTCAAAGATAGTGGTGTAATGTTGTTGCTAGGTTGGAATCTTACTTTCTCCATTGCACTAGATGCAATTAGAAAGTATCTAGAGGTATTTGTGTATGGGGATCACTTTGACAATTGAGTCTTTGGTTATGGATTTATTCCCAAATTACATACTCTTGCAATTTGGTCAATGGCCCCAAACACGGGGAAGCCTGAGGTGGTGAAATCAATTGAGGAGGTCATTGGCACTATTGTAGTGAAATGGGATACAAATATTAGTCCCATATAGGCTACTAAATTGACTATGCATGCTACAATGTTGAGTGCAGATACTGCACAAATTTATTAGAAGAAGTGTGATAAGTTGTTGAATAGCTACAATGCTCTCCTAGATGAATACAACAAAATGAAGGCTACTACATAGGCAGTTCCACCACTAAGGGCTTTTCCCTCTCCTTCTTCCTTAGAGTTATCATCATAATACATAGAGACGTCATCATTAAGGATTAGTTAGCTAAAAGGAGATTTGAAAATAGAAAAGGACAATGTTAAGAAGGCTAAAGAAGAAACTACAAAAGTTGTTGATAACATTTTTTATAGTATTTTGAAGCACCTGGTTTCTAAAGTGGTCCGCAAGTCTGATACTATTTAGGAAGCATACAAAAGTATTCATGAAGCCCATAAGAGATACAATCAAGTTCAAAATGCTTTTCAGAATGACTAGAGTAAGTGGAGTGCAAGGATTGGAGCTCTTCGGGAAATGATGTTGAACATGAAGGATGATCCTAAAGCTCCAACAAATATTCCATATTTTCTGAAGGTAGTAGATTTGTTGGGTGGAATATCAACATACGATGGTAAGATTGGTGTTCAGCTCCCAAAAAAATTAAAGATGTTCAGAGATATGGAGGGTCATGGAATGCCTAAAATAATAAACAAAGAAGGGGAATTGAAAGAGTTTAGTACTTGGAAGGATCAGCTGGGAGGTCTTCTCCCACACTTTAAGGAAGAAATAACTCTTGTAGATTATACAATGTTGAATGTCTCTATTGATGACATGACTAATATTAAAGTTAGTATGGATGTGTTTGTGAAAGAGGCCTGAATATTAATAAATGTCAGGTACAATCAACATGACACTAAGGTGAAAAAGTTATTGGATATACAATGGACCACCAAGGAGGAATATAATACATGGCTCAACATTTTTATAGATTAATTCATTGATAAAGTATTGTAAAAATTATATCCTCTCTGTTAGATGATGACATGCATGTTGACATGGATGGTGACTTTATTTCTTTCTATTGATTTTATGTTTTTTCCAACATTTTCAAATGCATGTGGAAAAGATGTTTAGCTCACGGTTGGTGTTATTGCATTGACAAAAGATGCCCTTTAGAGGGCATGAATTATCTTCTTCAAAAACTATAAAGGGACTTTGTCTCATATGAATTTCTCTCTCTCGAGTTGAAAATATAACTACTTTTGGGACGTTTTCGAATGACATTGAAATGAATGTCAAATGTAAATATGACAAAATGTACAAATTGTCCCAAAGCTTTTTTGCTCCCTTATGCAGGTATAAAAGGTAATTCAAGGCCAATTGTATAGGTCTTTGGTTGATAGATCTTTTGATCTCATGTAAGAAATTTTGTAATACAAACACATCAAAATAGAATTAGACTTGAGTCTTAGGTTTGGATTTGAGTTTTTTGATAGGCATAAAGTTGTATAATAGTACTAGCATTTGAATGATAATATGCAATTTTTTAAGCAAATGCTCTCCTTATGTATTTTTCATACGAATTATCGATAAAATGATCAAGGATATTTTCACCGGTCTTCAATTGTGTTTTGGTTAAATGTGTGATTCTATATTTCAATTAATTCAATGAGTTAACTAAATTTCTCTTATAAAATCATGGGTTTGTGTGATTAGATATGAGGATTTGATAAGTATTTTTTGATTTGGAGGGTTTGAGTTGTTTTTCTATAATGTAGTATTACAGTAGTCTGGTTAACTTTGAATTCACTGAGTTAGCCCTACTGTTCAAAGAAAAAATTCATAAATAATATCATTCATTCAATAAAAAATTGTTCAAAGTTTCATATGAGGTTGCCCATTCTCTGCTTTAGATGATTGTTTGTTAAAGAATTTTCTAGATTCTTGAAGGATTTTTTCTAATTTGTAACTACACAAGAATGTATCTTTTATTTACAATGTATTTGATAATTGGCACAAGAGTATCATAAGATACATTGTAGGGATCACCTTCTCGGGTCTTGCAGAGCTTGAAGTGCAGAGGGAAAGCTTAGAAAGGTTTCACCTATTCGTTGGCCAATCCTCACAATTATCAACCATTGGATTTGGAAAATCCATAGATAATTGGTGAGACCAAGTTTGGTTCATTAAAAAAAACCAACACCCTCAATAGTTAATCCAATACCCTTAACCGCATACCCAATATATCCTAAACCCTAATCCCTATACACTATACACTTAACCCTATACCCTCAACCCTATACTTAAACCCTAAACCCTACACCCTCAACCCTCAACCCTATACCTTATACCCTGAAACCTATACTATAAAAACTATACTCTCAACCTTAAACATTATATCTAAACCCTCAACCATAAACAGATACCTTATACCCTCAACTATAAACCCAATACCCTTGACCCTATACCTAGTATCCTCAACCCTAAGCCATATATACCCTATACACTTAACCATGTACCCTCAAACCTAAACATTGTACCTCAAACCTATACGCTCAACCATAAACCCTACACCTTAAATCCTAAACCATACAATCAACCCACGACCTTCTACCTTATAGCCTCAACCATAAACCCTATACCCTATACCTAACACCATCAAGACTGTACCCAACAACAAATACCATTAACCCTAAACCTTATACCTTACACCCAATACAAATCAACCCTATAGCCTAAACCATATACCCTCAAACCTAAAGCCTAAAACCTATACCCTATACCCTCAACCTTAAACCCTATACCTTATACCCTCAACCCTAAAAATAATACCCTAAAGCTAATACTAAATATCCTCGACCCTAAGCCCTATACCCTATACACTAAATCCTAGTACCCTCAACCATAAACACTATCACTCAACCATAGGCACTAAATCTTATACACTATACCCTCAATACATATACATATATACATACATGCACACTCATACATACATATTGAAACAATGAAAAATAGGTGGTTTTGGAAGGTTGAAAAAAGTGTTTCCCCAAAATGATAATAGATAGACCTATTTTCCTTTATTTCATTAGGAAATGAGATCCATACAATGAAATAACTAACAACCTTGAGGTGAATTAAGTCAAAGTGTGAATATACTAATTTCCTTTTTTTCAAGGACGGGGGTCTTGATTAAACGAAAATTTGGGGAGAAAGATTAAAAATAGAAAATCAAACCCAAAATACAATCTACAACTTGGATCTTGATGATTATGCTCAATACTAATGGAACTAGAAATCAAAATACAGATTAGAGAAAGGGAATATGGTGTTTAGCAAGACTCATCAAAATTTCTCTACTGAAGCTAACCCAGGACTCATTCACCTAGGGGTGAATGGGTCCTAGTTTAGGGTTTCTCTGTAACTTTCTGGAGACTCTACTACAGATCTTAATCTATTAATTTTCCCATGTTTCAAGTTCAGAGTATTGGAAATAAATTTTGTAATTGAGTTTTTGTGATATGGCAACTTTCTTGACAACTTTTGCAACTTTGACAAGTTTCCAATTTTTTTCTTCAAGAGATCTTCAAGTTTTTCTCCACCTAAATTTGCAAACACAAATCAAGAGGGATTTTTTTTGGTGAATGGGGGTTTTCCTTGGTCAAACCCTATTTTGGTAATTAAACCTTGTAATGAAATGAAATAGCATGAAAGGAATAATGAATAAACAAATCTATGTCACAACTCACTAAACCCTTGAATGAACCTTGGAATGTAGATCTAAAACTTGCATGAATGGCTTCAATGGATTTAGATCTTTGATCTTGAAACTTGATCTAAAAAAATGCCTTGAATTTTTTAATAGATCATGATCACTCCATCAACATATTAGCTCCAATAACATGCATGATACAAGAAGACTTTGGCATGACAATTGGATCTTGATTATTGCAATAATTATTCACTAAATCTTCTCTTGAATGACTTCAAATTCTCTTGAAATTCTCCTGATCTCATAAAATTGCTATAGGAATGCTCACTTGAAAATTATTAAATGAAACATAGTTACCTTATAATTATAGGTATGTAACATTAATCTCCCAAAATTCAAATAACACAATCTAACATGTGAATATGAATTTGAAATCATTAAAATACCATTAAAAACATAATTAAAATTTATCTCCTAGGTCTAAGTGAAGACCCATTCACCCATGGAAAAATGGGTCCTAGGTCACTCACCTAGGACACACATTGCTCAATGAGAAGTGTTATGTTTAGGCATTAACGAATGTTGGGTTTCCTCTTTGGAAAATATAATAAATTAGGCTTGAATTTGAATTAAAGGGGCCAATTAAGGAAAATTAAGCTCAATTAATTAAGGGAGCCCTAAATAAGTGTGAAAGTGTAAAGAGCTACACTTTACAACACTAAAAATAAGGGACAATTAAGTACATTTTAATTAATAGGGCCCTAAACTTAATGTGAATATGTAAGATACACATGAAAACACTAAAATAAGGAATAATTAAGTTCAGTTCAATATTAGTTCTTAATTAAGTTTGAAAAAGGGATACTTTCTCCTACACTAAACATACATACTAAAACAACAAAAAATGGGTGATATGCTTTCGTATGGTTTAAAACAGAGAGAAAAACCCACTTTTCAATTATTTCATTGAAGGAAGACCCTAGAGATCTCAATGCAAAACAGAAAGAGATCTTGCAATAGGGCTATCTTAGGGGCTAGTTGTAAACTAATTAGGGGTTCACCACCAAGTTAGGACTTGGAAAGAAAAATGCAAGATGTAATGCTTAACCCTAATATGATGTAATCTTTCACTAAATGACCTAAAAATGCATGTAAAACAAAATCAAAAGTTGTAAGATGAAATGTCTGCACTTGGAAATCTAGAGATGATTGAATGAAGGCCTGCAATTCTAAAAAAAAGTGACTTTAATGTTGACTGGGACTCATTTGTCAAGTTGGGCGAATCAGTCCCAAATCTAGGTTTTTGTGTAGAAACAAGCATCTAGCAAATGGGTGTCTAAAACTACAAAAACCTAGAAAATTAACCTAAACTAGGACTCATATGCCAGAACTGGTGTATTGAGTCTAGTTAGGGTTTTTTGAACCTTCAAAGTTTGAATCTCATCTTCAAGGTCTACTTTGTGCTTCCTGATTGATATTTTAGATCTAAAACCCTAATTTGCAACCTGTAGAAGTCTTCCAAGTATCTCCAATGCAAGTTAAAAACTTTGACAACTTTGAATACTTTGACAAATTTCTCCAAACTTTCTCTTCAATGTATCTTCAATCTAAACCTAAAAAACACACACTAAAGAGAGGGAAATTTTTTGGTTTGTTAGTGGAAAGGGGTATGCCTTGGTCAAACCTCGCTTTGGTAATCAAACCTTGAAATAAAATGAAATAGGAATGGAGAATGATGAATGAACAAAATATGGTGTTGCAACTCACCAAATAATAGCAATAAAGTGTTGCAAACATGTGTGAGATGGCTCCAATGGATGTAGATCTTGAATCTTTCTTGAATAGGATGGTTCTTGAATGAAATGCTAGCTTGAATCATGAAACCCTACATCACAATTGTTAGCTCAAAAATAAACATGGTGCATGAATAATTTCACATGATGCTTGAATAATGCTCTAAAATGCTTGATAATCTTCTCTTGAAGACTCTTGAATGCTCTTGTAAACACTTGAATGATCTTGTGAACTCAAGTTTTCTATAAGGATGCTCATTCAACTTGATAGGTGTAAAATGACTGAAAGAAACTTGTATTTATACTTAATTATGCAAAAATTCCCAAAATTACAACACTACAAGCTAACATCAGATCTAGGAGAATAAAATATTGCCAAGAATTTGAATTAATTTTAATTTTGGGCCACACAAGACTCATATTCCCAAGGTTGCGTATGAGTCCCACTAGACATAAATTATGGGACCAACTTAAAAAATGCTTACAAAGGTGCAAAATTAGGTTCGAGATGCAAAACGCTCGGTGGGACTCATATACCTAAGGTGGTGTATGAGTCCCAAGCCACCAAATATGGGCCACACAACCTAAAAACACCTGAATTATATTTGGATGTTGATTTGTGTTGGGATTATCCTTGAAAAGATTCATTAAATGAGGCTTGTGGATACAAAACAATGCCAATTAAAGCATAAAGAAGTCCAATTCTTTATGAAAACCCTACAAAAGTGTGAAAGTGTGTTACAACACTTCACAATACTTTAGCAAGGTAACATTTAATTTCATTAGTTCACAAGGGCCCAAGACCTAATGTGAATGTGTCAAACACATTACAACACTAAATCAAGGCAATATTAAGCTTAGTTTTACAAGGAGGGCCCAAACAAGCAAGGAAAAGTAAAAGGGATACTTATTTCGTTGTCACATTTATCCCCCACTTTAGTGAGAGGATGAACTTGCTTCAAAATCACACTAAATTAGACATTCACACATCAAGAGGGGTGACCAAACCCTTAGGATCAAGATCTGATGGAAAACCAACATAGGCACAAAAGAACATACATGATAATGATATAAAAGAAATAACAAGGAACAAGCATACATTGCCAAAGACAAAATAAAAGAATATAGGTAAGATAGGGGTGGATCAACCTTCAAATTTTTTTCCATCATGATGTGGATCATATCTAGGTTGTTTGTGCAAAAAATGCACACTAACTCTAAGGAAATAGAACTTTAGGCTATCCGTTGGGTGATTAATCCAAAGAGGTGAGACACATACACACATGGCCATTATGTAATCACACACACACACACACACGTGGCTATGGGAAAGTCATGCCTTTGATCAACTTCCTAAAAAACCATACCAAAGTTATACTTGCTGATAACTTTGATAAGGTGCCACACAAAATTGATCTTTGAGCTTCATGAGGCAAGCAAAAATTTATATTCTTGGATCTCATGGACAAACAAGATGGCTCCAGAGGCATGCAAGGTGGCCATATAACTAAAAAATGCAAATGCAACACTAAAGAACGCTTAAAGGAGTCTTGCTTAGTTCATATGAGGTCTTTAAATTAGGGAACATTGTGTCTAATGTCTCCAAGAGAGGACCAATCAAAGAATAGAAAATTCACAACTTAGGGGATGTAGTGTGTCGCATCAAGCCACTAAGAGGAATATAATATGCTAAGAGAGATCACGCTCTTGAGGGACATCACACCCAATGTTAGCCAAAAAGAAAAAAATGAATAGCGTGAAATAAGAAGACTACACAGTAAAACATGAAATGCAAAAGAATAATGGCAATGTATGCCCCTAATTTAAAGAAATTGATAAACACCATACTGTGATAAATTACTTTAAATTAGAAAATGATAAATTCTAACAATAAATAAGACATGAGAGCTAACTTGGAAAACCATATTCCAATTCATATGTTTCCAAATAAAGCTATGTCATGCAAAAGAAAAAGAGAGGGGTCACCCCCAGAAATGAAAATCCAAACACATAAGGGATATATGTTTTTGGGGTCAGTATGTTCTTGCTACAATGTTTTTAGAGAGCTCAAAACTATCATCATTCCACAAATAGTCATAGAATTGGAAGAGTGACACAAAGAGAGTGAAAACAAAGAAAGACCCTTTGAGTCAACATGGAAGAGACATGAATGTCTCGACACCTTGTGTCATCCCCAAAAGGAAAGCATAAGAAAAAGAAAATATTTTGGGTCAACGGAAGAGATGTGACTGTCTCGATGCCTTGTGTCATCCCCAAAAGGAAAACACAAGAAAAATAAAAGATAAAAGGTTAAAAGTAAAAGATTTATGACATATAGAAGAATGAAGGTACAAATAGAGGAATTTAACAAAGATAGAGAACATCAAACAAAACAACAAGGGGTATCACATTACACACATGCAATCATACAAAAGAAAAATAAATAATATAAAGAAACTAGTAAGGCATGTGCAAGCCAACCTAAAGCAAGTCATCCACATCCCAATCATGTTCATTATATACTGCAGGCAAACAACTAGCCAAAGGGATAATGACAAATGTACTACTAGGACAAGGCTATCTAATTCTCGCCCCCATTATGTGTAAGACAGTAATGAGCCAAGGTAGGTGGTGGGAAGGATCATGCAATGGTGAGAATGCAAGATTCTACAACTATAACATGACAAGGGGTGGAAGGGTATGTTATGCAATCCTTGGATAATGATCATTGTCATTAAAGTGGAATTTGTTCAAAATTATTTTGAAAGCACAACACTCATCAATACTATGTCCAAGAGTTCTATGGCATTAGAAATGTGGAACATCTACACATTTAGGATATAGTCTTATCGTTTCTTTCATAGGTGGCAAGAGTAAAGTTCTTGGTTTAGAAGTGTGTAATTTTCTTTCAATTTCAAGTGGCACACAAGGGAATTTTAATTTCTTTAATTGGTAAGGCCTTCTACATTTGCTAGATTCACCAATTTCTCTAGTTGACTATTGAAGAGGAGGACCTAAGATGGTGCTTTTATCCTTATCATTGTTACAAATAATTGGTTGTTCTTTAGGAAGGAGGATACTCATATCAGGAGGAGGATCTTGATATCCTATCCTTTTTGTATTTTCAATTGTTATTTTCTCTAAGAGTTGATGGATTTAATGTTCACTTATTGTATCACATCCTTGTTTACTCAAGATTGTGAATCCTTTTCCATATGTCTCTTCTAGGTTGATGTGAGTGTCTGTTACTTTGGTAACATAGAATGGTTGATTGTTTACTTGCTTAGAGGAAATAGGTTCACCTACTATAGGGAACTTAAGGTCAACTCTTGTCTCAGTTTCAGGATGTAAGTAACCAAACATATCAAGTGGTGGTGTTGTAGGGGGTTTTGGTTGTTTCATGGATGGATAAAAGGATGCATTAGCTTCAAGGTTGTTAAGACAATCATTTAGGAACTTATTCATGTTGTCATCATCTTCTCCAATGATGTCAACATCATGAGGAGGACATGCATTAGGAGTTGAGTGAGCATTAGGAAGTTCAATTTCATTAGGGTCATTTCAAAATGCACAACTTGAGACATCCACTAAGGACTTCAAGGACATCCATAGTTTACCAAATCACATATCCATGATGAAATGTAATGCGAATCTTAGATTCTAACAAGGTAATAATTTGAAATGAAATGTTCTATATGTAATGCACAAGATGAACCTAATTAAACTAAATGCAATGAACTGAATGAAACAAAAAAGATTTAAACTAAAAAAAAAAAATCAATAGAAAAAAAGAGCACATAAACAAAGTTTTAAATTATAGAAAATGTAGTGCAAAATCTGCACTGGGACTGATTCACCCAGATGGGTGTATGAGTCATAGTAGGGTTTTTTTTTTTAATTTTTCAGAAATTTTCAATTGATTTTAATGATTTTTATGTCATATGATCTGTAACCTAAGTGAAAATGTAGATTTTGTATGATTTTCAATGATATGAGGTACAAAATTTGAAACCCTAGAATGCCAATTAACTAATGCAAACCCTAATGCAACATAAATGAAAGAAAGATCTAGGATGATGATGCACCCCAGATTAGAATTATGATGTTCTAAATGCAGGTTCACCAAAATTAAATAATGGAAAATGGGTGATATGCTTTAGTATGGTTTAGAACATAGAGGAAAACCCACTTTCCAATTATTTGATTGGAGGACCCTAGAGATCTCAATGCAAAAGAGAAAGAGATCTTGTAGTAGGGTTGTCCTAGGGGCTGATTGTAAACTAATGGGGGATTCACCACCAAGTTAGGACTTGGAAAGACAAATGTAATGCAAGATGCAATTCTTAACCATAATATGATGCAATCTTTCACTAAATGATCTAGAAATGCATGCAAAATAGAATGGAAAGCTGAAAGATGAAATGTGTGCACCTAGAAATATGAAGATGACTAAATGAAGGCCTGAAATGTTGAAAGAAAAGAGTTTAATGCTGACTGCGACTCATATGCTAGATTGGGCGAATTAATCCCAGATCTCAGTTTCTATGCAAAAACATAAATCTAGTAAATGGGTGTCTAAAACTACAAAAACTTGAAAATTGACCTAAACTGGGACTCATATGCCAAAACTGGCGTATCAGTCCAGTTAGGGTTTTGTGAAACTTAAAATTTTGAATTTTGTCTTCAAGGTCTACTTCGTGCTTCCTAATTGGTTTATGGATTTGAAACCCTGATTTGCTTGGCCTATAGAAGTCTTCCAAGTATTTGTAATGCAAGGTGGCAACTTTGACAACTTTCTCTTCGATGTATCTTTAATCTAAACTTGAAAATAACACAATAAAGAGAGGGAGTTTTTTTTTTTTTTAGTGGAAAGGGGTTGCCTTGGTCAAACCTCATTTGGTAATCAAACCTTGAAATAAAATGAAATAGGAATGGGGAATGATGAATGAACAAGATATGATGTTGCAACTCACCAAACCCTAGTAATAAAGTGTTGGAAACATGTTTGAGATGGATCTAATGGATGTATATCTTAAATCTTTCTTTAATAGGATGGATCTTGAATGAAATTCTAGC
This sequence comes from Sequoiadendron giganteum, assembly GCA_007115665.2. Taxonomy (NCBI): domain Eukaryota; kingdom Viridiplantae; phylum Streptophyta; class Pinopsida; order Cupressales; family Cupressaceae; genus Sequoiadendron; species Sequoiadendron giganteum. The sequence goes on from CM021101.1 coordinate 163,742,495, forward strand.
TTGAATCATGAAACCCTACATCACAATTGTTAGCTCAAAAACAAACATGATCCATGAAAACTTTGACATGATGCTTGAATAATTCTCTAAAATGCTTGATAATCTGCTCTTGAAGACTCTTGGATGCTCTTTTAAACACTTTAATTCTCTTATGAACTCAAATTTTCTATAAGGATTCCCATTCAACTTTCCAGTTGTAAAATGAGTGAAAGAAAGTTTCATTTATACTTAATTATGTAAAATTTCCTGAAATTACAACACTACAAGTTGACATCAAATCTAGGAGGATAAAATCCCACAAAAAATTTGAATTAATTTTAATTTTGGGCCACATGGGAGTCATACACCCAAGGTGGCATATGAGTCCCATTAGGCATAAATTATGGGACCAACTTAAAAAATGCTTAGAAAGGTGTAAAATTAGGTTTGGGACCCAAAACCCTAGGTGGGACTCATATGCCCAAGGTGGCATATGAGTCCTAGATCACCAAATCTAGGCCACACAACCTAAAAAAACTTGAATTATGATTGGATGTTGATTTTTGTTGGGATAATCCTCAAATATATGCATTAAATGAGGCTTGTGGATGCAAAACAAGGCTAATTAAAGCATAAAGAAGCCCAATTATTTATGAAAACCCTAGAAAAGTGTGTTACAACACTTCACAGAACTTTAGAAAGGTACCATTTAAGTTCATTAGTTCACAAGGGGTCAAGACCTAATGTGAATGAGTCAAACACATTACAACACTAAATCAAGGAAACATTAAGCTCAATTTCACGAGGGCCCAAAAAAGCAAGGAAAAGTAAAAGGGACACTTTTTTTGTTTCCTCACATACACACATATATACATACATACATAAATACATACATACATAATATATATACACACAAATATACATACATACATACATACATGCATGCATGCATACATACATGCATGTACATACATACATACGTAACTTGAATTTAGCAAAGCATAATGCAAGTGGGTTATAACAAACTCACATTTTTTTCTTTGACATGACATGAACACATAATAATGCACTTGTATTTTGTCTTGCTTTGGAAATTTCTAAGCCTTTGGTTTGGATTTTCCTTGTCTTCCAACCAAAAGGCTTTGAGTGAGTTTCCAACATCCAAAGATAGGTTTTTGCAGATTGTGAAATGTTTAACATAATCTCAAGTGTACTCCCCATTAGGATTGCACATCTTTCAATTTCAATTCAAAAAATACCATGGTAATGTTAAACTCTCTTAGCTATCTAACCATGTAGTTTTTTTCACATTTTGAGTATGTTAAGGTTTTCATCTTTACATTCTGTTGTTGGTGTATCCATTTTTTTGTTGAAAACCAATATTTGGTATTTTTCACTTTATTTTTTAACCATTCATCAAACTTTCAAATAAATCGCATTTTAGAAACTAGACTCCATTTAGAGGAACTCAATTTTTCTACATGCGCTTCCTTGTTTGAAATTTCTATATAATTCTATGCTCCCTGATGATATGGCCTAGTGGGGGCCCCATCAGGGCTCCTTCACCTATGCATTCTTCTCCTCCCCAGAAGGTTGCTTCCTCTCATTCTTCTTTCGGTGTTTTTGTTCTCTAGGGGAGGGATGTTTCAAATGTTGGGGGAAATGACACTTTTTTGGTTGGAAAGGGCTTTGTGTCCTACATGGATAAGCTTGCAGGTAGAAAGGTTTTGAAAAAAGTGCCTAAGGAATCTTTGTTTGATTTTTGTATTGTTGAGGGGGATAAAGTGGATATCCTAGATGTAAGATTTCAAATGATGCAATCAAAGGTCTAAAGTTGGCCCTATTTGGAAAATTATTTGATGCCCGTCCCAATATTGACAAGGTATGTAAGTGGGCTACTAACACTTGGAATCTCAAGGGCAACATTTCTATTAGTGTTATGCCTAAAGGTTTATTTCTTTTTACTTTTTTTTATCTCTGAGGATACGATTAAGGTCCTCATGGGAGGACCTTGGGCTTTTGATAAAATCTTAAAGAATATTTTATCAATGTGTAAGTGGAAACCAAGGTTTGATGCCTTTGTTGACCTGGGTAAGGTAGCTCCAACTTGGGTTAGGCTCCCTAGTTTACCTTTGGAATTTTGGCACCAAAATGTTTTAAAGGTTATTGTAGGTTCATTTGGCACGCTGGTTATAGTGGATAAAGTAACGCTTCTTAAGTCTCAATTGGTATATGTAAGAATGTGTGTGAATTTGGTTATCAATACAATTATTCCTACCTCAACAACATTAAAATCAAAATTTGGAAAATGGGTTCAGGTGTTGGAATATGAAAAAGCCAAGGTTTTTTGTTAGTGATATAATAGGTTTGGTAATTTACAAGATGCTTGTAAAAAATAATCCTCTTGAAACTAAGAAAGCACAGTCTGTCTCTCCCTTGAAAATTGTGGATCAAAAGAACATGCTAAAGGAGCCTGTCACACCAAACCCTAATTCATTGCATACTAATAAGGTGTTGGTGCCTTCTCAAATTTTGAATGTGTTTGAGGGTTAGTCTAGGATAGATAGTGCCCCCATTGATAATCTAGAAATGGCCCTTTGTTGAAGTTTTCACCTCATCACCCTCATCGAAAAAGTACCTTGAACCAAAAAATGACAAGGAAGAAGTGGAGAATGTGCAAAAGCTACCATAAGAAAAGGAGGGAGTTGATGTCAAACTCCAAGAACAACTAAAGGAATCCCTAGAGGAAGGTGAGATAGAAATCCATATGGAAAGGGTGTTGAATTCCTCCCTTGAGCTCTCTTAGGTAGGCTTGGGATTGAAAATGGATCAAACACTGGAAAATAAAGTAGAGAAGGAAAACAAAAAAGAAGCTAAGAAAAGTATGCTCAATGACAATCGCCCCCAAAATGAGGGTGTTGTTGATGAGGAATGGATAAATACAAAATAAAGGAAGAAGAGGAAACTAGATGAGGGAGGAAATAATAAAATAGGTAGAACTCCCTTGAAATAATTGAGGAACAAAGATATAGCTAAGGATGTGGTTTTTGGAAAGTAGAGAACCCTTGACTCTGTAGCTAGGAGTAAATCCAGAAATAAATAGGGGGAGATCCTCTCCCATCCTTTAGTAGTATCATGATGATACTATTTATCCTTATTAAGCTGATGCATTTTTTGTCTTGGAATGTAAGGACTCTTAATGGTCCCTACAAAAAACATTTATTGAAGGCCTGTTTAGCGGAGGTGAAACCAAATGTTATATTAATTTGGAGCAGACAAAAATGAAAAGAGAAAATTTTGAAAAGATGATTAAATGGATCAAGCCTAGTACCAATTTTGAATTAAGTGACGTTGATGGCACCTCTGGAGGGATTGTGACTTGTTGGAACCTTGTTAGGCTTGCTTGAGAGCTAAAATTTTGTAATAAGAATTTTCTTATAGTTTCTATAAAATATATGATTACTTTAGGGCTATGTGCAGGATCATGATGGGCCAAAAAGTGGCAATATGATGGATATGTGGCTGGCGGCTTTGTTTTTACCCAAAATTGATGAAACAAAAAGGGTTTTTAAAGGAGATTCTCAACTTTCCACCAATATAAATTATGTTTTACTTTGAATTTAATAAATAATTATTATTCATTTTCTATTGAATTACGAATAAAGTCTTGATTTTTAGGCTGATTGAAAAAAATCTATAGCTTTCAAACAATATTATAGTTTTTGAATCCAAAACATGTGTCACATTTTATGCTTTACATACTATAATATTAAAAAATAAAAAATAATAATTTCATGAAGTTTTGACCAAGTTAAGGTGGTCAGACATACAAGTCTTTATATTTTTTAAAAGTTGCCATAAAATATTTATAATTAATTATTTACTTGGAAAAAAATTACAAACAAATGTGCATCACATCGGGACATGAGTCCTCTACTTATATCTAAAATATTATAATTTTTTTTTATCATTTTATGGTCTTTAGGGTGGTCAGACAGACACCTACTTCTTATTTTTTCCCTAAAATTTAAGTACTACTATATTGAAATTTTAAATTTTCACCAAATAGATTTTATTTTTTTGTAAATAAACCTAGTAATTTAGAAACTACATTCAATTTTATACAAATTGTATTGTTACATATTTTTGAAATAATATAGATAACTTATTCAAATTTTTATGTCAAGTTGCCTAACTTTGTTTTTTCTGAATAGTTTGCCACTTAAGGGCATGTTTTTTTCATGATGATCCCGCACATACCCTCAGGCAAATGGAATTTTGTCAATATCTATGGTCCTAACTCAAGATTGGATAGAATTGATCTCTAGAATTTGATGGAAGGTATTATTATCAATAGAAAGGATGATTTTTGGATGCTTGGGGGGCACTTTAATTCCCCATTATATCTTTCTGAAAAGTGTGGTGGTCTTAATGACTTCTATGATAGCATGATTGACTTATAAGGTTTCTTAAACTCTAGGGGACTTATAGATATTCCTTTGAGGGTATCTCTTTTTACATGGACTAATAGAAGAAAAGGTAGAAATTTAATTCAAGTTAAACTAAACCATTTTCTTATCTCCTCCAATTTGAACATTTTTTAGAATCTATCCCTTACGACTCTCCCTAGAAATGGATCAGATCACAGTGCTCTCCTTCTAGAGTGTGAAAATAATATTAAGAAAGGACCATTTTTGTTTAGATATGAAATAATGTGTTCTCTTCATCCAAGATTTAAATTGTTGGTTGAAGAATGGTGGAAGACTCTATGTGATGGTATTCCTATGTACCATCTAGCCTAGAAGCTGAAAATGATCAAAGAGAAAGTAAAAGGTTGGAATAAGTATTCATTTGAGAATATTTTTACCACCAAAACATCTTTAAGCCTTAAACTTAAAGAGATTCAGGATCATATGGAATTGGGAATAATGGATGATGAAATTTTTAATCAAGAGAGGGACCTTAGAGTTCAATGGTATAAAATAAACAAAAATGAAGAATCCAATGGTTGAGGGAAGGGAACAAAAATACAAAGTTCTTTCATCAGTTGACCTTAAAACACAAATGTAGAAACATGATCAGATTTCTAGTCTCCCCTAATTGGACAAGAACAGAGAGGGAGGAGGATATTGAAAAGGAAATTGTTTCCTTCTCAAATTTTCCTAAAATTCCTATGGAGGATGATTCTAAATAGGAGGACTTTCTACAGGTGATTCCAAATGTCATCTCAGAACAAGATTCGAAAGAAACATCAAAAGAATTTCTTTGGAAGAAGTTAAGGATATGGTTTTCCCCTTTGGTGCTTTTAAAGCATTGGGGCCGAATGACTTTCCTCCAAGTTATTTTCAAGTTTATTGGGATATTGTCTCATCTGACCTGTTCAATGTTGTTAGGGATTTTTGCAGATTAGTAAGACTTTTAAATCAAATGAACACCACCTTCATTTCTCAAATCCCTAAGATGAATGAAGTTGCTTATATGAATGACTATAGACCTATCAACTTATGTAACACCACTTATAAGATTTTATCTAAGATATTGGTTAATAGACTAAAATTAGTTCTGAATAAGTTGATTGCTATTAACCAAAAGGGATTTTCTTAGGGAAGACATTTTTTGGATGCGTCTATTTACACTCATGAGGTGTTACATTATATGGACCTTAGTAAAAAATAAGGTATGGATTTGAAACTTGATATTTCTAAAGTTTATGATCGAGTCTCTTGGAATTTTTTGTTTGTTGTTCTTGAAAATTTTTGTTTTAGAGGAAAATTTCTCAACCTTATCAGATCTTGTGTCACTACCCCTAAGTATTCAGTATTAGTTAATGCAGTGTCACAAGGCTTCTTCTCTTGTGGTTGTGGTTTGACACAGGGTGACCCATTGTCTCCCTACCTATTTGTTATAGTTGTTGAAGCTTTGGGTAGAAATATTCAAAGACAACTTAATAATAAAAAGTTGACAAGTTTTTGTGTTGCTTCATCCCCCCCCTGGCCTCACACAATTTTTTTTTTGATGACACTATACTTCTTGGGGAATCATCTATTGTGGAAGAAAGACAATGGAAAGAAGTTCTTCATAGATATGCTCATCTCTCAAGACAACATATCGATTACCATAAAAGTAAGATCTATTTCTTTAATACCAACCAAATTATAAAAGAGAAAGTTAAAAATATAATTGGGTGCTAGGAAGCTGAATTGCCAACTACCTATCTTGGCTCACCTTTTATCTCAAGAAAACCTCGTAGTAATTACTAGAATTATATTGTGGAAAAAATTCAAAAGAATTTGGCTAGCTAGAAGGGTAAATTACTAAGTTTTGCTGGGAAATTTCAACTTTTAAAAGCTTCCTTACAAAATATTTAGGTGCAATATCTCCATCTCTTTAACATGTTGACATACATTATAGAGAAAATTGAAATGATACAAAGGATATTTTTATGGTTAGGTTTGGAAGAGAAAAAGAATTGTGCTTGTAAGATGGGATACTATTTGCACTCTGAAGAGGAATGGTGGATTAGGTATAAGAAGGATAAAAGTGTTCAATAAAGCTCTTGTAGAAAAAATGGGATGGTTTCTTCTGGAAGGAGAAATGGATTGGGTGCAGATTTTATAGGCTAAGTATTTGGGAAATAAGGATGCAAGTTGTTTCATCAAAAAAAAAGGAACTTCCTTATGGTTCAATTTTTTGGAATAACTTGCTAAAGATCAGAGGTACTCTAACAAAAGGAGTGAAATTAAGAATTGTAAATGATCATAAAATAGAATTCTAGGACGATGCGTGGGCTTCCTGTGCTCCCTTGTCTGTAAATAACAACCTCCAACAAATTAGAATCAGGTTGAAAAAAATATTGGAAAAAAGGTTTCTAATTATATAAACTAGGAAGGGTAGAGACCAAAGTGGAAGGACTTTAAAAACTTTTTGAATAATGTTTTCCTTATGGGTGGTAGACAATTGAATTGGGATGTTGCTTTGGATTCCCTCTTGAGGTAGATTGGTGATCCTGATCTCTTCTCAGTTTATAGGGATGATGAGTGGGTTTGGAAAAAAAGTACTTCAGGGAGATTTTTGGTTAAATCTATTTATGAATTAATGGAATTTGAGTTATTCCAAAAGGAGTCTTTTAATTGGAATGGCGTGGAGCAAGAATTTAATTCCCAAGATTAACTATTTTTTGTGGATAGTTATGCATGGAAAGACATTGACCATTGGCAATTTGGAGAAAAGAGGGTGGTATTTGGTGAATAAATGCTACCTTTGTAATAGAGAGGAAGAAACCATTATGCACTTGTTGTTTCAATGTCCTTATGCTCAAGAAGTTTCGTGTGTTTTCCTAAATAATCTAATGATTAATTGGGTCTTTCCTCCCTCGGTTAGGATTTTTATTGATGGTTGGAGTATATGTCCCTATTCTCACAATATTATTGTTGACCTTTGGAGACAAGTCCCCCCATTCCTCACTTGCGGTTTGTGGAAAGAGAGGAATAATAGGGTTTTTAGAGATTCTACTAAGAATATTAAAGAGTTATGTATGTCCATTAGGAAACAAACTCAAGGTATGTGCAGGATCATCATGGAAAAAATAGGCCCTTAAGTGGCGATGAAAATTCAGAAAATCAAAGTTAGGAAACTTGATGTAAAAATTTGAGTAAGTTATTGATATTATTTCAAAAACATGTAAGAATAAAATATGTATAAAATTGAATTTAGTTTCTAAAATACTAGGTTTATTTCTTTAAAAAAAATCTATTTGGTGAAAATTTGAAATTTCAATGCAGTAGTACTTAAATTTCAGGGAAAAAATAAGAAGTAGGTATCTGTCTAACCACCCTAACCATAATAAAATGATAATATTTTAGATATAAGTAGAGGACTCATGTCCCGATGTGATGCATATTTTTTTGTAATTTTTTTCCACATAAATAATTAATTATGAATTTTTTATTACAACTTTTAAAAAATATAAAAACTTGTATGTCCAACCACCTTAACTTGGTCAAAACTTCATGAAATTCAATTTTTTTAGTGGACTATAGTATGCCAAGCATAGAATGTGACTCATGTTTCAAATTTAAAAAATGTGATATCATTTAAAAGCTATAAATATTTTTCAATCAGCTTATCAATCAAGACTTTAGTCATAATTAAAATAGAAAATGAAAATTAATTATTTATTAAATTCAAAGTAAAGCATAATTTATATTTGTGGAAAGCTAAGAATCTCCTTTAAAAACCCTTTTTGTTTCATCAGTTTTGGGTAAAAAAAAAGTTGTCAACCACATGGGCCATCATATCACTTACATATCGCCACTTTTTGGCCCATCATGTTCCTCCACATACACCTCAAGAAAATCTTGAGAGTTTTAAGTATGCTCCATTAAAGTAAAAACCTTCATATTAGGAGATGTGAATAAAAAAATTATGGATATTATCTCATGACTTTAACAATGTTAACTGGGCTAAACAACTAATAAGACAAGGCACTATTTGGATTCCCCTAGATCTAGGGTGGATTAAATGCAACATTGATGAGTGTTCCAAAGGAAATCTTGGTTTGGCAGGAGCGAGAGGAATTTTTAGAAATCATCAAGGCATTTACGTGGTAGGGTACAACAAAGGTCTAGGAACAACAACAATAATTTGGCAGAGGCTTATGTTGTTTGGGCTGGAATATGCTATCTAAAGATAAGGGCTATACTAAGGTGATGGTGGAAGGCGATTCAAAGTTAATAATTGATTACTTAAATAATAAGGCTGATGCTCCTTGGGAAATAAAACATATCCTAGAAGATTGTAAAAATATGTTACAATCCTTTCAAATTTATAAGATAATCCATATTTATAGGGAGGGCAATAGGGTTACCGACGTGATGGCAAACTTTGGTATACAATATTTGGTTTGGAAGTACTAGGACTTCACCCATTTACCAAATCAAATTCAGTTTTTATGGGTAAAATGATTGTTTTGGATATGAGGAGTTGGCAATGTTATCTTTTTGTCGTAACTACTGTCATCTTTCTCTTCTAGCTATTGGCATGCTAAAAATATTGGAGGGGAGGTACATTATTAAAATAAGGTGTATGCTAAATCTAAAAGATTTAAAAAGAAATAAAATGAAAGGATAAAATTATTTGGAAACATCATGTGATAAGGAGAAATAAATAATGGTGATTATTGCTCATATCTCTAAACATCTGGTGATTGATGTGTGAAAATATATTTCAACATGAAGGTGGGCATTAAAAAAAGAGTAATCATTATTCATAAAGGTGGCAGAGCTATCATTTCATTTAATGACATCATTCAAAAATATGAGACTAGGAGTTGTATGTAGATTGATTATTTTAAATACATCGCCAAAAGGTTCAAGCATTGGCCACACAAATGAAAAACCACCAAGTCTTTATGAAAACCAAGATTTTTGAATTTCCTGTTGTGTCTATGTTGAACAAGGAATGTCAAAGAGCCGAGTATTTTCTCCTTCCTAAGGATCTTCATACGAAAGATAATACTATGGGAGGCCTGAGGAAGAGGATGAAACTAAGTCAATATGACTCCCTGAAAAAGAATGTGGAGCTATGGGGCTTGTTTGAGAAGGTTGGGTTCACTCCATATTTTTTTCAATGGAAGGTTACAAAAAACAACTCAGTTATAAGTTTGTGAATTCTTGGAAAGACAATGAAGTTTATTTGGATGGTATTTTTTTTACGGTTGATGCAAATATTATAGCCAAAGCTATGGGTCTGGCATAAGAGGGGAAGAAGATTGCAAAGGTAAGTACTGGGAACTATCAAAATTATACTGATAAGTTTCTCAAAGCTAAAGAAAAATACCAACATTTTTAGAATGGTTACTCTAGAGAACTACTATCGCCCCCTTACCATAATGTCTTTTTTTTTTTGTTATGAATTATTTTAAGTCAGAAGGTCATTTTCAGTCTGTGCATGGTTATCATTTTCCTATATTGAATCATATCAAGCACTAGGAAAAAATAAATTTACCTTTTATCCTCATCTCTTTCGTGAAACAAAGTCTTACCAACAGTGCTAACCCTCCTTTACACCAGGGCTTGATTCGTGCCATATGCAAATATGTCATCTCTACCACCCTGCAAAGAATTTTTTTCCATAATTTGATTGACAACCCTAATCTTAAGAGCTCTATGAAAATTGAACTAATTGAGAGTTGAACCCACTCCCCGACCAAAGAACCTGTGAAAGCCTCGCCTAATATTGAGGACCCCACTCAGTCAACTCTTCTTAAGGTAACCCCCCAAAAAGAAAGGCCACCCCATTTTCTCCTATTACAAATAAAAAAAAGAAATTTTTGATTCATGAGTTGGGTGCTGACCCTAACACAATAACCATACTAGATGATAATGAAAAAAACCTTGAATGTGGGTCTACTACCCTAGTGGGTCAAATATTCACTCACCTTGCTTTGGTTGTGTCCAAGGGGTTAGGAAATAGTAGAAAATCTAAAATTTTAGAGAATAAGAGTTTAAAAGAGGAAAAAATGGGGAAGAGGGATGTTGGGGAGGAAAAAGATTCCTCCTCTAAAAAATGTGTGTTGGATAGCTTGGGTGGCACTGACTCTCCAGAGAGAGATGATTTCAGATCAGAGGAGGTGGATGGCTCGAGTCTGGAAGAGGAGGAGGGTATCAATAAGTAGGCCTAGGTGTAGGAGGTTGAGGAGGACACTAAAATGAATTTGGTAAAGGAACAACTACAATGGATTTAGAGAGCTCGAAGGATTATCAAATGGGCCTAGAATTGACCAGAGTGCAAAGGCTTGAGGAAAGATTGGCGATCCTAGAGAAGATGGTTTAGAATGAGGAAAATGCAAGAAAGTTTTAGGCTCTTGAGTATGTTGTGTGAAACATGTGCGGTGTTGTGGATGTAGTTATGAAAAAAATTGGTATGGAGGCCATCTCAAGACAAGGAAAAATCTAGAAACAAAAAAGGAAGATGGAGTATAAGGATGATGCCAATCTGTCAGGAAAGATCGAGGTCAAAAATAGTGTTGAAGATTTTGTTGAGGACCTAATGAAGGCATGGAGCCTAATTGAGGATGCCTAGTCCTTGGCTCTTGTTTTTCTTTCTTTTTGTTGCTTGTTATGATTATGTATTTTTTCTTTGATAAGTGGTATTTCAATGGTAACAACCTTAGATGACAGGACTATATTAAGTTAATTTATATTTGGAACTTTAGTAACTTACTAGGTACTCGTTATAGGTTATGCTTATATAACCTTTTTTTGTGGATGGTTGATAATATGGACTGGTTATATCATTATTGGACACTTGATAGATATATAATGTTTGATGCAATTGGTATAGGTTAATGTGGTTTTTGGTTGGTTGGGTTTTGAGATAGTGGGTCTCTTCCTATTTTGCTTCCTTAGTTTAGATGTTTTGTCCAGTGGTTTTTTAATGGACTGATGTATTGTTTTTTTAGGGATCAGAGCCCTTTCTTTGCCTAACCAATCAAAAACTAGACTCCATTTTACACATATTCAAAAAAATTAGCAAAGAGCATGCTTAAATTTCTATTTTTTAGGATGTGCCCACTTTGGAAATTAGTAAAAAATCATATTTATTAAAAATTATCAGAGAAATTGAGGATAAACTAGAGATGTTAGCTAATTTCTCACTGAATACATTTTTGAAATACTAAAAAAAGTTAACATTTTAGGGGGGCCACACTAAATGGTATGTTATGTTTGTTTGAAAAAACATGACCAATTTATGTGGCCCTCTTTTTAGCCCCTTAATCTCTACCATTTTTTAAAAAATATAGTAGTTTGGAAAGTAGATTAGGGCACTACAACTCTTGTTTGCATTGCATCTTAAAATTTTGAGTGTAACTATATTTGATTTCTCATCTAGGTTCAATCTTTCTTAGTTTCAAAAAAATGTGGCCACTTAAGACCCATTTTTGGTCCCCCATCTTTTTGCACCTACCCATGGATATTATTTCCATTTTTTATTCAAGATAGGTAATGGTTAAATCAAGCCTATAGGAAGGATATTATTTGGGATATCTTCCTTGAGGGTCTTCCATGATAACCTCTAACCAATTTTCCTATTATTTTCTAATATCCTAGGTTCCCATCTAGAGGTACATCATCTAAATTTTCTCCTTTATTTTGGATTCAAGAACTATGGAAATTTCATTTATTGTAGTCGAGGATATCCACTACAAATAATATATCAACATTCACATTTTCATGAATTAGGTCAATAGAATAAGGCTATTTAGTATATTCTACCATTATAGAAACCTTCTAATCAAGAGAATTTGATTATAAGATGAGAATTTTAGAAAGGGTGTAAACAACTATATTTATTTTACCCTTATATGTATTTTATGTCAAAATTATAGGCTTGGAGCTTACTTACCTATTTTTTCTCCTAGTCATTCAATTCATATTGGGTGAGGAATAATTTCAAAGTGTTATGATCCATCTTCATCGCAAATATTTTATAAACTAAGTATTATCAAAACTTGGCCAAGGGATGAATGATAGCTAACATCTCCTTGCAATAGATGGAGAAACCCCTTTATGATTATTTCATCTTCCTTCCTTTAGATTCTATGATATGCGTATTCACACTATGAAATATCTAGTTCATTCCCTTAAGTAATCATACTCATGAGAAATGGGAGTGGAAATTTGGAATAGAAAGGATAGCTCGAATAAACTCATTACCTTCTTGAGATTATTGAAATGTTATTGAGTATCCTCTATCCATGTGAAATTTATTTTATTCATAATTTATATTAAGGGTGCTAATAGCTATTAAACCCCCTTAACAAACCTTCTATAAAATCTACAAAGGATAATGAATCCTCTCACCTATGTCAAATATTGGTAGGAGGAGGCCAACCCAAAATGGCTTGGACATTTTAGTTATCCACATAAATACTCCAAGATTTGAAGACATGACTCAATTATAATATTTATGTCACCCCAAACTCAAATTTGGATTCTTTTACAAATATTTCCTATTATTCCAACCTCAAGGACTATATTAGGTACTTTAGATGATCTTCCTAGGACTTTTTGAAAATCAAGATCTCATCAAAGAATACCAAATTTTTTTCCCTGAAATAATACATAAATACTTGATTTATGCATGAATAAAATGTAGTGGGTATATTTTTCAAGATAGCGGACATGACTAAGAAATAAAAATTTCCAAAATTATATAAATTTTTTTTGGTGCACATCCTCATCCCTCATTGGAATATGATCATAACCTAATCTCATTTAATGTTTAAAATATAAATTGGTCCATGTGATTCATCAGTTATCTCTTCAATGTTAAGAATGAGGACCCTTTTTTTAATGGTTTTCTTGTTCAAACCTATAATCAATACATATTTACATGTTGAAATATTTTCTCCTCACTAAGACAATAGATGAAGTGAGTGGGATAGAAATAGGTCTAATGTGGCCCATCTCCAAAATATCCTTTAAGAATTTTTCTATCTCCTCCTTGTACATCCTTAGGTAGTAGGGGATTTTTCATGACTATTATAGAGCTTGAATCTAAATCGATAATATACTAGAAACCTCTATTCATTGGTGTAAACAAGGTCATTTACCTAACTAGCTCTACTATTGGGTCTTTTTCACACCTTATAACATAAGTTTATTTAGAGAAATTTTAGGAAATTTTCACTTTGTGTCTCATACCATAAGATTAATTTTTTTTTTCATAATCTTATGTTGTTCTATATCCCACCTTGGCTTATATAAGCTCAAGAGTATCTCATACATTGTATATATATTTTTATAGATAGGTGTGGCTTTTCTTTATGATAACACAATTCATCATTAAATATCACCTTTATCTAATTAAATTAGCCATTTTTAAGGTATTTATAGTCAGGTTCCCATGTATCCTTCCAAGAAAAACATATGTTACAAATTAGGATATTATGTTACTAATCATTACAAATAAATATAATGAGAATTTAAGCATACATAGATTGAACACCTTCCATATATATACATGGGAAAAAACCTTCAAGGTAAAACCCCTCATAGACCATCATTCCATTAAATAAAAATTACATAATGGCCTATTAAAACATAGATCAAACCTCATGAAACACTTCTCCTTACTTCCACATGGTCAATAATATCTCTTGTGCATAGTGATAGAATCCACTATTAATCTCTAAATTCCCATCGCTCTCAATGAGAGAGAAGGTCCTTAAATGTAAGAGAAAAAGATGAAAATACCTAAATATATATTAATCACACCTATTTGAACTACCATTTATAAATAATTAGTAATCTAATAGTCCAAGTATAATTACAATATATGTAAAATTAATGACTTGGAAGTTTAGCTAAGATATTCAATCCAATTATTTTAAAAATATGCTCTTTATAGCTATAGGAGTCCTAGTTAACTTGTGAGAAGATTATTAATTCACTAAACCAAAAATTAAATTTAACACAATGATATTATAGTTCTCTTCTACAGTTAATATATACTATAGGTTTCAGTCATTAATACTATGACTTATTAGTCATTTTCACTTTTTTCACCATATCATAGATGTGAGCATTCAATTAGGAACAAGGGGAAAGAAGTAGAGTATGTTATTTGAATGCAAGAAGAAACAATAAAAGAAGATACAAAGTTCTCTACGAAGAGCAATAAAACACATATTTCAAGTCAAGATTCTTAAGCATTACAATTCTATCATTTCAATTAAAAAAAAAAACTTTTTTAAGAAGGTCACAAGAACAAAAATTTCTCTTCAAAGAGAGATTGTTAGGCTCCTTACATTAAAATCTCCATGAAGGGGCAACTTAAAATGGAGAAAGATCAAAAGATGCAAGAAGAGATATCCTTAGTACAAATGAAAAATTGCAACAATTAACTTTAGAGAATCAACATGTAAACATTTGTGAAGTGGTGGTAAAATAAAGGAGCCCAAGATTAAAGTAGAGGGTAGAAATGTCTTCAACATGAAAATCTTATTTAAACATGAGATAAAATCATTAATAAATTCTAATACACAATCAACATGAGTAGCCATTCTAGCAATGAATTTATATATTTGAAAAATAAAGACATTAGTTCAAACATTAAATCCAAATCAACATAATTACAATTGAGACAATGTTCAAATTTAGAATATTTAATACCCTTTAAGAACTACTTTACCTTCATAAAAGATTAAATATATATATATATATGATCTCCAATAAAACTATCCATCAAAAGATATAAGGAGCAGTAATGTTCCATTACATAGTTTTTATTTGCAACACATAATTTCATGTATTTATTCAATTAAATAACAGAAATGTTGTTGAATACTACAAGCAAACACGATAAAAATTAGGTTGACATCAACCATATAAAAATAAGAATCCTTGTTCACAAATTGAATTCTCAACTTCTAATAGATTTAGTATAACAAAACAACATAAAAATGATAATTGTATATAAATATTAATTATAAGATATTGAAAAAATTATGTGATCTTTAAAAAAAACATTTTGGTCCTTGTTATGCATACCTACCAACCCATCCTATTGAAAATAAGATGACATGATTGTAACAACTTAAAATGAGAGATTCGTTGCAAGATGGGCTGAGAACATTTTCTATTGTCAATGTCATGACTAGCCGACACATTACTATCACGATGAAGAAAGGAGCCTTCCCTACGTAAATATCTACTATCTGTAGAAATTTATGGGTTTGGTGCCGTAAATGTTGAATTTTTGTACAGTTAAGACTCATTCCACACCGGCCCCATTTTGTCTCCAGGCAAAATTCCATAGAGAAAATCTATCGATTGCACTTTCCATCAATTATTGGAGTTATAACTCCTATCAGCTACAGAAGCTCTTCAGTATTATAAAATGCCAATACTTTAAAATCTTTCCCCACATCAAATTTTTTATATTTTGGAAAGAGAAATATAACTGCTGTTTATTTATTAAGCTAGAATAATCGGTCATGAAGACTCATATTGCCTTGGTAATCTTGTGCTAACGTCCTATCAATGGGTAGCTCAGTTGAACATTTTACGATAAGACATGTCCCAAGGTATTGTCACAGTCAAAGCTACAGTGAAACAAGAAAAATTGTATTGAGTGCTCTTTTGAGAAGGTGGTCCTTGTATTGTTCATGACATGTCTAGGTCAAGCTGAAGTGATAGTTATATCAAGAGGCCAAGGGTTCCTGCCCTATCTATAGATAGGGTACAATCAGATTTTGTAAAGATTCTATCTATTGCAGATAGAAAATATACATCTTAACTACCTCTCTACAATATGCGGAGACATAACCCCTATTACAAGAGGTTTCAATCTTTTAGAAATGAGAGAGGTGTTATTTTCGCTGAGGGTCATAGTCTATATACAATTGTTCAAATATGTGGACACCAAGCATTATGAATGGTTTATTGTCCACAATAGCTCAAATAATTTATCAATGACCACATCAAACATATAATAGTGTGTGAATAGTGTGGTCTTCAATGGTTTAAAGCATATATGCATAACAAAGAGGATAGGGGCTTTCATAGAGTGAGAGATAGGCTTGAAATTCGGAATTAAGGTATGTTTAAATGATCTCTATCTCAAGTTTTAGTAGTTTTCAGATCCCCACTCATGTGAAATATGTGAATGTGCATGTTAGTTTTTAGATCCCCATGATGAGTTTTGACTGGGTTTTGAAAAGCAAAGTTGAAGGGTTTTGACACTTTTCTACTGTTTGCAAATTTTTAGTTTTGCAAAGTGGCCTCTTGTTTGAGTTAATATTCACAAATGGATGATTGTCATGATGAAATGATTGTTGATCTCCATTCTCCCCACATTCATGTGTATCTTGGTCCAACTTTAGAATCTCAAGATCACATTTTCTATTTTTTCGAGATCAAAAGCAAATGCAGTTTGTTCTGTTTTACATCTGCATTTTTGATAGTGTTTCAAAGTGGTCAACTTTAACCCCTAATATCTCGTGAAGAATGATGATTCAAGAAAATCTCTTTTGCACATATACTTAGTGTACCCAAATGAGCCTATGTTTCTAGTGGTAGCCCCCGCAAAAGATGGTTTATTCTTTTTTCAAAGTGGTGATTTGGTGAGCCTTGATTGGTTCTGAACAGGTGCAATTGCAAAAAAGTCTAAGTAAGCAACTTTGTTAATTAATATATTGCACCTTAGGATCTCTTTTTCCAAACAGTCTTTTGCACTTCATTCTTGGATCAAATCTGTGTATGCTTGCTCAGATTCAGGGTGTCAAGATAAGTTTCGATGGGTTGTTTAATCATTTTTTGATTGCAACAAGGCCAAAAATGGTCTTTCAGAAAGTTTCAAAATTTTCAATTCTAATGATAACCCAGTTCTTTCTTTGGTCTCAAATGTTTACAACTCCATTTTTATTAAAAAATGAAGGTCATATGATACATTATTTTAATGTATTTTGAGTGTAGTGAACACGTCTCGGAGCTTGTTTAGAAAGGAGGTACTTGAATTTTAAAGGTTGGGAAAAATATGAGGAAATGGGTTTTCTCTAAATAATTGATTATGATCCTATGAAAATTTTAATGGCTCCAGGTGTCCTGGTTTTCCTGCAATAATTTTTTTCAAATCAAAATATTTTAAATATTGTGCAAGGATAAATGAGGCATAAGGGGAAAATATAAAATGCATTTCAAATGTTTTTGGGTCAAAACAAGTTTAATTCTTGCTTTTGATTGGTCCATAGGTAGCTTTCATGGTTGCACGAAAAAACTCATCTCCTATGGCCATTTTTGGATAAAAATGGGGGAAGACAGAGTTGCTTATTTCCTACTGTAAACATTTGCTTATACCACCATATCCACCGCCCCACAGAGGAACAAAGGATTATACACTTGCATAGTAAATGCATCAAAATTCTTTGAAGAAAATTTTCTCATAGCCATTGTCCAAGCAAAAGTTGCAGAGCAACATAGGAATTAGAGTAACCACAAAATCAACAGCAGAGCGCATACCGCGCAAGAATGGCACAGTGATGTCAAGCGCAAGAATGGCACAATGATGTCAAATTGAAGGATGTGCAGTGTGTGCGGAAATGGTAGAATCACGCGAGCCACGCACAACAAAAGATGATGTCAAGAAAGGGCTTGCATGGTTTGCAAAAACAAGCCACGTGGATGGTGGTCTCGACATAAATAAAAGGCATGGGTATAGTTTAATTTCCCTAATGGTGAGTATTTTAAGAGGCTTTCATTTTAAATGGGGAAAAATATTTAAAAAATTAAAATGTCTCCTGAGAATAAAAGATGAAGGATGGTGGGGCCCGATGGTAAATATTTTAAAGAGAATTTTATTCCTTTTAAAGACAAAGTATTTAGATAAATGGTGAAAATGAATAAACGTGCGAATAGCATTTGCGTGTGAAAGTTAAATGGTTTGGGGGGGAATATTTAAAAGCGTGCTATTTTTAAATGAAATTCTTTTAAATATGAGGTGAAAAGTGAAAGCACGCTGGGATATTTTATGGGGTGAATAAAATATTCACTTTCTAGGGGGCTTCATTTATATTCACTGTTTGCGAGATAATATTTACATTGTTTCAATGCAATGTTTTACAATGAAAGAATATAGCGGTGTGGGTAAAATGTTTTACCTAGTGAAGTTTTAAATACTCCCATCATTAAAATGGAGATAGATGTAATTGTTTTACTTCTGTTTACATAGTGAATTAAATATTCACTTTGGGTAAAATAAAACTATTATTCACCTCATAGACTACAATTATGTGTTGGACACATAAATGAAAGTGAAGTTATAAAATGCAGCCACAACATTACAAAGGGAAAAATATGAAGTTTTCACAGGCAAAGGTATTTTTTACATTGCAGGGTAAAATGGAACGGAATTCTTCACATGGGTAATTTTTTTGTTGCAGAGCAAAGAATCAAGGTGAATGCAAGGCACAGTGATAAGTTTATTATTACAAGGGATGATAAGATATTTTTAGTTTCTTGTTACTGTTTAACGAAGGATGAAGCTACCATGTGTCTTCAAAAGATTAAATTTAGGGCTTCTTATGTTTCTTCTTCCTTCTATATTTTCTCTTCTTCTCTCATTGAAAATGGTTTTGGATTTTTGTATGGGGCTGGGTAGAATAGTGTTGAGTCTAAGTCATGTATTGAATATGCAGTTGTAGTGTTCCAATTTTATGAGTAAATATCAACCAGTTTGTGCAAGCAAGGCATAACTATTATCAGAATTGTCTCCAATTTTGTATACTTTTAGTCATATGAATTTAATAATACAAAGTCTATTGAATTTTTAATCTCAATTTCCTTGAGACTGTATTATTTGTTCATGGTTCTGCTTCAATGAAGTAGTTAAATTACTTTGAGCAGATAATTGTGATTTTAAGTGTGTAGGGTGGATCTGATAAGAAGAATCTGAGTGACAACAAGAGTGGAGTTGTTGGTGTAATTCATTAACAGTTTGAATCTACTGGTTGAAGTTCATTTGCTGATGAATTCATTTTATGTATCTAACTCCATGGCCCAAAATTAGGCACTGATTTGTCATTCAGCTTAGTGCATTTCAGAAACAACTTATTAAATTCAAAATCATTTTAATTCCTATTGTTTGGTTGAGGTTTAGTGTTGAATTTTGTACCTCCCAATTGTTGAGTGAGTGTTGATATACTGAGAATTTATCTAGATTTTAAGTTGTCAATACTTTCTTTGGTGTAATTGAATTGAGAATTATCTGCTATAAAAAACAATGTTTGTGTATAATTGAATTGAGTATTTAGGCATTGTAGAGGTTGACCCACCTTGGTTCTGTAGAGCCAGAAGTGTAGAAGATTTCAGCCTTTGATAGAATCTTGCTAGTTGGCCAAATCCCTCATTGAATCTGATTATTAGAAAGTGGCTAGTCTATAGGATTCATTAGACTGATCAATTTGAAACACCAACATGCCACATCATGGATTGGCCAATTGATGGTACCACAAATAATAAGTAACACTTATATGTGAAAGGTAGTGAGTTGAATGTCATATTTCTTCTTCATAAAGATGAGTGTGATGTATGTCTATATTTTTTATAGCCAATCCTAGGCAAAGGTCATACTACTATCATTAAAGGTAGGGTCATTCAACTTATTTTTTACTAGATAACTTTTCTTTATTATTTACATTACCATAAAGGGTACTTCCATTAGGTATTATATTTCCAAGGATGTCTAGATAACTAAAAAAAGATATTGTATTCCTAAAATCCCTATATTTTCCTTGGTATACATTAAAAATAGTCAATCTCCTCTACAAAAGGGCCTTTGAATCCCTTTTCTTCCTTATTCCCTTTTTATAGGAACATGTATCTTGATCATTTGGTATAGAGTTAACCATAGATTGATTATTTGTGAATGTAAAATCTTCATCTTGAGAGGATTTAGTAGGATCTATATTTTTGTATTCTTTCAAAGTATGCAACATTTATGCCATTAATCCCAACAATCCATTTTATCCATAATGAATGCTAACCAAGATTTCAAGGAATGATGCTTTTTTCTCTTCATCTTAATGGTTACATTTCACTGAACCCCCTTTTAGCATATTTCCTTCCTTTTTCAAACCCTATCCTTGTAGCTTCCATTGCTCTCTTCCTTGAAACCTACTTTCCCTCTCACTAGGGAGCATCAACATGGTTTAACCTACTAGCTTTCAAGATCAATAATCTAATACCAATACGATGACCCTAATCCAAAATATTCTATAAAATTCTCAAATCTATAATATCGAATATATATATATATAAAGGCCCAAAAATGAAATACTCACAAATTATATCTATGTGAAATTCTTAAATATTAAAACTTATAAATTAATAGAATAAATTTGCACACATAATTTTCTAATCCTGATATTCCATTTAAATATTTTATTCAAATATATAATTATTTCAAATGATTATAATGATGAAAATATATTCAAGATATACCTAAAATACTATAATACCTCAAAAAATCTCCACATCATTTTTATAGTGTTCCGCACTTGAAATGTAGATGCAACGTCTAGATGAATGATGCAGAGGAAGGAAGACCTCAAACAACTTTCCTATCACCTTCAAGTAGAGGAATTCAAAACTTAAGGCTGCCATTATGGATTTTGTTCATCCTAGACAATGAGTTCTCAAACCAAAAAGGTGGGGCAACAATTCAAACCTTTTTGGTTAGAATTTCCTTCAGATACTTATTAAACAGATTGTGAAAACTATTTTGGATACCCTTTTGGCCCTTAATACTAAACATATTTTAAAATGAAGTAGGGTTGTTTTGTACGGAAGAGGGAAAAATAAGGAATTCATTGACCAAACCCACAGGCTATCACACAGTCAAGAATAAATCTACTAAACAAAAATCATATCAAACCAAAAGATACCTGGATCTAAAACTTTGGGAACATGAAATATATATATATATATATATATATATATATATATATTCTAACAAAATTTCAAAAAATTTCACTGTACGAATTTCAAGATATGATCAAAACAAGTTGACTAATAACCCTAAGCACCTTTTGACAGTTTTTACAAAAATGCTTGTAACTTATTCAAATGTGGATGAATATCTACCAAAACAATTAAATTTGTAAGGTGATTCAATCCTATATCATATCCAATAAATTTTAGGTCATTAAATACAATTTTTAGGCCATACAAATGAAATGAACAATCAAATTTGCACAAAAAATATAGTTTTTAGAGTGCAAAAATTGAAATTTCTCCATTCCAATCTCCTCCCAACCTTCCCAACCTTGGGGTTCATGGCTACAAGGTGTATTTATAAATTTACTACCATTTTTCCAACACCAGAAAACCCACAACTACCTTATTGCAACATTTGAGAAAGTTGTCATAGCAACATTGACAACATTGACAACATTGACAACAATTTAGCAACTTTTTCATTTTTTGACCAAATCGCACCAAAACATCAAAATTAGTCCTAAATAACATATATTGGTCAAAAATTACCTTATTTACACCAAACACACAAAAAAAACATAAAACTGAAATTTGACCATATGGTCTGAAGGTGCCCCTGCACAATGCTCCTAGAGAAGAAAATATTCAAGTTCCACTTGAATGGAGGGTAGCAACATGAGAACCATGCTTGAAGGTTTCTTTAAGTCCCTGCAAATTTTCTTCTTTGAAACAGTCCCAGACTATTTTCATCTTTATTGTAGGTCTCTTGAACACTTGGCAAAGGTATTTTAACTTGTTAAAATAAGCTTGTCCCCCATCTACACCTCTAAATTATTCTTTCAACAATGCCTTAACAATTGGAATAATAGCTCTATGTTGTGTATGTGAAGCATCAAACTCTAGTTTCTTGTTGTCTTTAACTTCAAGTGACTGAAATCTACTTACAACTGTAGATAACCCTTGAAAAAACATATAAAATTTATATAAACTATGTTGCAATTCACCTTCCAAAGATACTAAACCACCAAAAATGATGATATCCTAAAAGGGAAAGAGGATTCCCCTGACTAGGCCCTTAGGGTTTTTAACCTAAGGAGCGCTTGGATGACAGAATGAAATTATTTCAACTTAATGATATACCTTTTACGGTGAGTTCATTCAAAGGATTAAGGGTTGTGAGGTGTGTGTGATGTGTCTAAATGCAATAAACTAAAAATAGAATGATTTATTGAACGCTAAACTATTGAAATGCAAAGTGCTAGAAAACACATAATGATATGTAAATATATACAAAATGACCTAAGAATGTACACTAAACTAAACAAAAATGAAAGAGATAGAATGTGTTCACCTAAAATTTGAAGAAGGATCTGATGGATATTTTGAATGTTGATGAAGATGTTGTAGAAGACGAAAGGGACACTTGTGTCAATCTGGGCGACCTAGTCCCAGATTTGAGAAAATTGGTTTGAAGCCCGTTTCTACCTAAAAATACAAGAATCATTGAAAGACATATCCAGTGGGACTAGGTCATCATTGTTGGTGACTTATTACTCTTCTAGATTTCTAGAATTTTTGAAGTGGGAACGGAAGCCCTAGGTTTGCACTTTGGTTCTCCATAGATGTTTGCTTTTGAAACTCTGATTTTCGGGCTTGGAAGTGACTTTTGGCGAATGTTTGGAGTTTGCAAGAAAGGAGAGGAATTCAACAAGTCTTCAAAATCTTCAATGACCTTCAATGTACCTAAATCTACAAACACACACTTGGAGAGAAAGAGAAAATGTTGATTGTTAGGGATTAGGGGTTTGCCTTGGTCAAGCCCCTTTTAGGTAACTAAACCAAAATGAATAGAAATAATGTAATGAAGCATGAAACATAAAGTAATGGAGTAAGTTACCTTGCCATGATGAGAGATCTTGTGTTGTTGCAACAATCAACCCTTGACTACTTCAGAAAAGATGTCTTGTTGACTTAAAATGCTCAAACCCTAGCTTGCTTGAGAAGGAGAGAGGAGTGATTGAGAAGAGGAATTAGGGTTTAGAATGAGTGGAATTAGGTCAAAATGAGGGGAAAAACTTTTATTTATAGAATTTATGCCCTAATTTTCTTGAAATAACACCATACAAGCCGACCTTAGGGTTTTAGAGATAAAATCCTGAAAGAATTTTAGGTTAATTTTGAACTTTATGTCACATGGGACTAGGTCGCCCAAGGTGGCGACCTATTCTACCTAGGCATTTTTTATTGGTTTTCCAGGATTAAAGTATGATTATTATTGCTTGTCAGGATTGTCTCACAAAACACACAAAAATAAGGCATGTATGCATATTAAAGGGGTCATTATAGCATAAGAAAAGGTTGTTTTAGTGATGAAAAGCCTAGGAGAGTGTGAAAATGTTTTACAATACCTTACCACACTTCGGCATAAGGTTTGGAAAGGGGTAAAAAGAGGTTGAAAAATGTCCAAAATTCATAGGCAATGGTCCAAATGAGTTAAAAGTTTCAAAGGCTACACTTTTTAGCAACACATTTAGCCCTCACTTTAGTGAGAGGATGAACTTGCTTAAAACTCACACTAAAGTAGCATGGTGAAGAATGAAAAAGATGAAGGAGGTGGCCAAGATACCATGATTCAAGATTCTAGGTCAAAAAGGCATTAGTGCAAGAGGACACATTCAAGGGTGAATGGATTACAACAAAATGAGATGCGTGATCATGCAATGACAAGAACTTGAATGGAGAAAGAGAGAGGGTGAAAAGATGTGCTCACTTTGGGGCCACAAAACATCAGGTCATTTGTGTGGTGAGTTGTCTTAAAAGGTGAGAAACATACACACAGTTGGTATGTACTCACACACATAAAGGTGGTTGTGGGGAAATTTATGCCGCTCATTGGGCTTCCCGCTTAACCATACCAAATTTATGCCTCGTGACAACTTTGATAAGTCACCATAAGAGAAAGTGATATTTGAAATAATTTTGTTCAAATGGATTTTTCTTTGTTCATGTGATGTCTCATCTTAAGGACCATTATGTGTAATGTCACCAAGAGAGGAAAAAGTGCAAATGGACTCATCTTGTATCCAAGAGAGGAAAAATGAAAATGTCTCATCCTAAGAAACATTGTACCTAATGTTTCCAAGAGAGGGGATCATAGGAAAAAGAAAATCGCACAATGAAATGTGAGTGTTGATGTATGCCCCCACTTTAAAGGAATTTCTACACACTGTTACTATGAGCAATTTCTTTAAAGTAGAAAAAGAGGAAGACATGAGAGCTTGTTCGAAAAGCCCTATGTCGAGTCATATGTGTCTGATAGGCTACATCATGAAAAAGGAGTGTATGTCACATGCAAGTCAACTTAAGACATGTTGTCCACATCCCAAGCATGCTCTTATATGTTCATGAAAGGTTAATGAGTAGTCAAAAGAGACAATGACAAGTGACATACAAGGACAAGGCTAACTAACCTCTGGCCCCGACATAGTGTAGGACAAGAGTGAGCCAAAAGGGGTGGGTGAGATGCAAGGTAGAGTGAAAATTAGTATCGATTAGAGGAATGAGGTTCCCCCACATAAGGGAGAGCGCCAAAATCCTTAAGATGTTCAATTTTACTACTCAAGGCCTTACACTCATTAGTGTGATGACCATAAACTTAGTGGTTTGCACAAAAGGAATGTGTGGTGGAACATTTATTTCGAGTTTTCGGAGGAAGGCAGATCAAGTGATATTGGAGGAGTCTTAATAAGATACCCTCTTGATTGAGGGGAGAAGGTGGTCCTTTGGTTTGCAACAAGGAAGGGTCTTTCTTAGTATAGGATGTCATACTTACTCAAGGTTCTATAGATTGTGATATTTTGTATACTCCTTTAGAGGAGTGTGTAAAATCCAAATCAATAGTGTTTTGTGAGATGGCATTGGCTTTAAGCAAAGATTCCTTTGTTGGTTTCAAAGGATCACTTAGGAAGTTTGGGTTAGAAGGGTGATTTGGGATAGTGTTGATGTTGGATGAAGGTTTGATGATTTTGATGAAAGGACAAAATCCAAGACCATGATTAGATGTTTGTGTGCGAGGCTCGATAGGATTGCCGATACCTTGTTCGTGAGCACCAAATCCTTTTCCACTATAGCCAAGTTGTTTCATGATCTTATAACCTTTTCCATAAAGCTTTTTCATATTTTTTGGATCAGGTGAGGGTTCATTGTTGGCTTCTTGGTCGAAAGGAGTTGAGGTGGATGCTTTTGAAGGATCTGTCAAGTCTTGTGTGGACAAGACTATGTGGCCCTTATTAGAGTCTTTGTTGGTGATCTTGGATTCTCCCATTAAGGGAGGGGTGAAGTCTAAGGAACCTCAATCATCATCTAAGAGCTTGGTGATTTTCTCAAGATGTTGTTCTTTATTTGGGTGTTGGGCGAGCTCCACTTGGGTGGTCGGTGTTAAGGTGTTGAAATGATTCTCTTTTGATTTTTCAATGTTTAAGCAACTGTTGGGTTCGAGATTGGAATCAAGTGTGTACACTTTGTTGTTATAGATGTACTTCATCTTACGATGAAGAGTGGAAAGGACTTCATTCATAGCATGAATCTACAACCTGCCTAAGAGAAGATTATATGAAAGTTCATGAGGCATAACATGGATTTTTGTGTCTAGTGTGGCCATTCCAACTGTAAGAGGTATAGTGATCACATCGAGTGGTTCCTTATTGACATTGTCAAATTGTCTGATAGATAGAGAATTAGATTTGATGTGGGATCTATCTATGCCAAGCCTATCCAAAAGGCTCACACTACACACATTAAGGGTAGATCCAATATCTAAAAGAGTTCTCTTTATCCCTTTTGTTTTGTATTGAGATATTATTATGAAAGATTCTTTTTTTTTTGCACATCCAAAGGAGGAAGCTCACTTTGGTGAAAAAAAATATCAGTATTAATTCCATGAATAATAGCTGATATATCATTTGATTGCTCATTAGAAGGGATAGGAACTTGTTGTAAGGCTGCTTGCATCATGTTGTGGTAATGAGGGGAGGCTTGAATAAGGTCCCATAAAGAGATCTTAGTGGTATTATTCCTTAGTTTATCAACAAGGTCATACTCCCTAAGGATGGTATTTAAATGAGGGGTAGTAGGTAAGATGGGATTAGGTAAAGTTAATGATGTTGAGGGTGGTGGTTGTGCTCATGGATTATTGTGGTTGTAATGTGTATGAGCAATGGTATTATGACTCGGTTGCTGCAACACATTATGGGAAGGTGGGTAAAGGATGAATTCGGGTTTGGGTTTGGTGGAAGGGGGGTAAATGATGAGTTGAGGCTTAATAATATTAACATCCTTGAGTAAGGAAGAGGCCAAGGGTGTCGCTTTATTTGCTTCTAAGGAGGTAATATTATTAGTGTGATGGTTATCCTTATCGGCAATCATGATATCCTCCCTAGGGGGGAGGGTTTTAGGAGAACAACAAACTAACGATTCAGGAGAGTCAAAGGTTGGCTCTTATAAATGAACATCATCAAAATTAGGGGAATGACCAATGGATGAATTTTCATGCAAATGAAGGGATGTTTGAGGTGAAGGGGGAAAACTACGACGTTCATGACCTTCACTGATTGTGTTTTCTAACATAAAATTACCTTCTTCACAACTAGGAGAAAAAAAATGTTATTGTCATGATTAGCAATGTTTGTGTTGTCTTGTTCATTAAGGTATTGTTCACTAATAGAGGTAATAGGAGAGAAACATGTAGGATTTGCATAACTCTTATTGATTGGTTCTTCTAACAAAATAGATCTTCATCACCAAGGGGAGAGATATTAGGAGAAAAAAAAATATGATCATTAGGAAGAGTCGAGGTTATTTATTTTGTCACTATAACACTCTCGTAAGGAGGGGAGATTAAATTTTGCTTAGCATGTCTAGTTATGTAAGCTATTAACATTGTTTGAATAAAAATGAAAAGTACATGTAACCATTGTATGCAATATTTCAACAATATAAATAATGTATATGAAATAATTTACAAGACATTTTTATCCAATATATGCTAAGCTTTAAGAATGTAAATAAAGTACATGCAAGAATGAAAATAATTTTTAACAAACTAATGGAATTTTTTATGAATAAAAACATTGTATATGCAAAAGTGAAAAGTAATTTTGTTAATGAGATGCAAAAATTGTAGAAATGTGAAAATTTTTAGATTGAATGATGAAATGATTTGAAGAATGACCATCCTAAAATGATGATTGTGAGCTAGAAGCATAAAACCAATGTTCCCGAAACATTCCATACTTATAGTATATGGTTCAAGGAGCCTAAGAAAGCACAAAAATGAGGTTTTTGGTGTTGTAACAGATAATGAAAAATCTGGAAAGGGACTAGGCCATCTAGAATGGCGAATTAGACCTAGTTAGTGTGTTTTTCAAATTTTCCAAAAATTTGCAACTGTTCAGGATGGGTATGATGTTGGATGACTAGAGAAATAAAGGTAGGTACAGATTTTGGATGAATGGCAATGGTTTTTGATGCAAGAATGAAAATTATATACACTTTCACGCATGCAAAAATATGAAACCCTAGAATGCAATTTAAACAATGTAAAATGAAATGCAATGCAAACCTAGGATGAAAAATGACTACATCAAAAAAGAAGGGTGCAAGAATGTTGGGTTCACCAAAATGAACCACCAAAAATGATGATATGCTAAAATGTAAATAGGATTCCCCATACTAGGTCCCTAGGGTTTCTCACCTAAGGATCACTTGGATGAGAGAATGACACTCTTTCCACTTAATTCAATATACCTTTTTTGGGTGAGTTCATTCAAAGGATTAAGGGTTGTGAGGTGTGCGTAATGTGTCTAAATGCAATAAACTGAAAATAGAATGATTTATTGAATGCTAAACTATTGAAATGCAAAGTACTGGAAAACACATAATGATATGCAAAAATATACAAAATGACCTAAGAATGTACACTAATCTAAACAAAAATGAAAGAGATAGAATTTTTGCACCTGGAATTTGAATAAGGATCTGTTGGAGGTCTTCAATGCTGATGAAGTTATTGCAAAAGCCGAAAGGGACACTTGTGCCCATTTGGGTGACCTAGTCCTAGATTTGAGAAAACTAGTCCAAAGCCCATTTCTACCAAATGGGTGTCTAAAAATGCAAGAATCACTAAAATACATGTCGAGTAGGACTAGGTCACCATGGTGACTTAGTCCTCTTATAGATTTCTAGAATTTTTGAAGGGGGAATGGAAGGCCTAGGTCTACACTTCGGTTCTCCACAAATGTCTACTTCTGAAACTCCGATTTTCGGGCCTGAAAGTGACTTTTGGTGCATGTTTGGACTTTGCAAGAAAGGAGAGGTCTTAAAAAGTCTTCAAAGTCTTCAATAACCTTCAATGTACCTAAATATGCAAACATGCAAGGAGAGAAAGAGAAAGTGTTGGTTGTTAGGAATTATGGGTTTGCTTTGGTCAAACCCCTTTTAGGTAACTAAACCAAATGAATAGAAATAATGTAATGAAGCATGAAACATAAATTAATGGAGTAAGTTACCTTTCCATGATGAGAGATCTTGTGTTGTTGCAACAATCAACCCTTGAATGCTTCAGAAAAGATGTCTTGTTGACTTGGAATGCTCAAACCCTAGCTTGCTTGAGAAGGAGAGAGGAGTGATTGAGAAGAGGAATTAGGGTTTAGAATGAGTGGAATTAGGTCAAAATGAGGGGAAAATACCTTATTTATAAAATTTATGCCCTAATTTTTCTGAAATAACAACATACAGGTCGACCTTAGGGCTTTAGAGATAAAATCTCAAAAGAATTTTAGGTGAATTTTGAATTTTATGTCATATTGGTTTAGGTCGCCCAACGTGGTGACCTAGTCCACCTAGGAATTTTTCATTGTTCGTTAGGGATTAAAGTATGATTATTTTTTGTTGTCATGATTGTCTCACAAAACACACAAAAATAAGGCATGTATGTGCATTAAGGGGTCATTATAGCATAAGAAAGGGTTGATTTAGTGATGACAAGCCTAGGAGAGTGTGAAAATGTTTTACAACACCTTACCACACTTTTGCACAAGGTGTTCAAAGGGATAAAAAGAAGTTGAAAAAGGTCAAAAATCCATAGGAAAGGGTCCAAATGATTGAAAAATGTCAAAGGCTACATTTTTTGGTAACACAGATACCTCATGCAATGGCAATTGAAATAGATTAGTCTTCCCAACAAATTGTTCATAATCTTCCTCCTGCACTTGGATGATAACAATGTTAAATTTATCCTTTGTAACTACTTGTTGAACACCATCACCTGCTATGTCTTCTTTTCCCTACTTCTCACACTCTCTTGGTGACCCTTTCAACATGGCAACATCTGATTGAAATAGCTTGGTCTACAAATCCACAATGGAAACCTTACATTCCCCATCTACAACCCTCTCTATTTTCCTAATAGCAGATATAAATCTCATTGCATCTCCAAAATCAAATAGAATATGTTTAATATGATTAACTAAATGGAAAGCTTTGTTCTTGCAGTCTAACAAATGAAAATTTGAACCCTACAAGTT
Organism: Sequoiadendron giganteum; assembly: GCA_007115665.2. Lineage (NCBI taxonomy): Eukaryota > Viridiplantae > Streptophyta > Pinopsida > Cupressales > Cupressaceae > Sequoiadendron > Sequoiadendron giganteum. The sequence continues at coordinate 163,772,553 of CM021101.1, forward strand.
GTGTTTTCTAGCTACTCACCCTACTCATCTTGCATATTACACTCAAATTCACTCTCTTCCAACAACTGTAAATGATTGATCCTTTTCATTGGGAATACGGAATGTGAAAACTCATCCACAACTATGTATACATTATCCTTCAACATGCTTTGGATCTCCCATGGAAAATCATAAATATCAACTATTTTCATGACAACCCAGAGTTTGATCATGATTTCAAAATCCACCTTTTCCTCCTTCATATACTATGGGATCTATTTTTGACTCATTAACATCATTCTGGACCCCAATTTTGGATCTTTTTCTCCCTTATCTATGATTTGTACAAAATCCTTTTCACTCACCAACATAGCACTAGAACCCATTTGTGATTCTTGACTTTCCTCCTTTAATGGTGTAAGGGTGTAGGAAGCTCCATCTTTCTCTATGGAATATATATTTTTCCTACCATCATTCTTGGCATTCCTATCATATTACCAAGGCTTCCCCAAAATCAAATAGAAAATATCCATTGGAATTAGGCCACATCAGACCCTATCCTTATAACCCCCTATGTGAAAATCTACCCAAATTTGTTCATTCACAACTACTTGTTTTCCCTTGTTTAACCAAGACACCTTGTAGGGAGTAGCATGAGGAATCCTTTGTAATTTCAACTTCTGAACCATTTCAAAAGAAACAAAATAGTCTATACTTCTAGAATCAATCACAACTTTGCAACACTTATCTTGGCTTCTACATGTAGTCCTAAAGAGTGAATTTCTCTGTGTTGGTTTCTTCTCCATTGGCCCTTTGAGTAGATTCCTTCTCATGATAAAAAAAATCCAATCTTTGGTTCTTCAACATGTGGTGAGGAATATACACTCTCAACACTATCTTCACCTTGTCCAATCTGATTTCTTCTTTCTCTTCCAACAAAAGTAGATGGTTTCTCCTCGGTACATTACCATGTTTGATGACCTAAAAATTTGTTGCACTTATAACACTTCCTAGTAAATCCACTTGAACCACCTCTTTGGCCTCCAAATCTTACCCTAAAATCTGATATTCTTCCCCTACAACCACCTATTGAATCTGTAACTTGTTCTTGAACTCTACTTGTCTCTCCTTGACTCTCATGTGATTTTCTTGAATCAAAAAATGTACCTCTTCCTCTAGAAATCCTTCCTCTACCCCTACTTTTATTTTCTTGTCTTCTCCTCAAATTATCTTCATCCAGGTTGATGACCAATTGATAACACTCTTCCACCATTCTTGGATTGGTGAGGCTTAATTCATCCTGAAGGTTGTATCTCAACCCATTGATATATCTTTCTACTTTCTCCACATCATCTTCTAAATGACTTGCCCTTATTCTCAATTTATAGAACTCCTTAGTATAGGTCTACACATCCATCTCTTTTTGCTTAAGATTTTGAAGCCTTCTAAATAACTGAATGTGATAGTCACCAGGTAGGGATTTTCCTTTGAGTTTAGCAACCATCCTATCCCAAGAGGTGATTTTTGACTTTCCCTTCTTTCTCCTTTCATCTTGTACATAATACCACCAAAATAAGGCATGACCCTTAAAATTTGTCTTGGCCAACTTCACCCTTTGCTCTTGTGGCACATCTTCATATTCAAAGTAGTTATCCAGTGCTCCTATCCAATCTAGGAGTTATTCACTATCCAATTTTCCTCCATACATTGGTAAATATATGTTGAACTTGGGACCTTCTCCCTTAATTTCCTTCAACAAATTTTCCATCCTCAAGTCATCAAGATCCATCTCTTCCTCGAACCATCCTTGGGATCTTTCCTCTTCCCCTTCTTCTTCTTCTCAGCCAGTCAAGCCTCCTATGATGATTCCTCTCTTATGAATTTTTTCCATTGTAGCAAGCTTGGCTTGAAGGGATTCTATTAACTTCCTCATTTGTCTCATCTCTCTTGCATGTTTCTCCTTCATTTCATTCACCTCTCTAGTGATTAGATTCCCTTTTGGAGTCATTCTTACTTCTCTTCACTTCAAATTTTCACTCTTCAGACCAACCTACACTTTGATACCAATTTCATACATAGGAAGGAAAAATACCTCAAAAAAATTTCCTATCAACTTCAATCAGGACTTCAAAACTTAAGGTTGCCATTATGTATTTTGTTCATCCTAGATAATGAGTTCTCAAACTCAAAAGGTGGGGTAACAATTCAGACCTTTTTGGTCATAATTTACTTTAGGTACTTGTTAAAGGGAATCTGACAATTTTTTTGGATACCCTTTTATCCCTTATTAAACATATGTAAATATGAAGTAAGGTTGTTTTGTACGGAAGAGGGAAAGCCAAGGCATTCATTGACCAAACCCATAGGGTGTCGCATAGTCAAGAATAGATCTACTAAAAAAAACCATATAAAACCAAAAGATAGGTATCTAAAACTTTGGGAACATGAAATATATAAAAAAATAAAATTTCTGAAAAAATTTAATTCTTTTTCACCATACGGATTTCAGGATATGATCAAAACAAGTTGACTAGAAACCCTAGGCAGGGTTTTTGACAATTTTTACAAAAATGCTTGTAACATATTCAAACGTGGATGAAAATATACCAAAAAAATTTAATTTGGAAATTTATTAAATCCCCCACCATCTAAAATAAATTTCAGGTCATTAAATACAATTTAAAATCCATTCAGGTCATTAAATACAATTTACAATCCATACAAATGAAAAGAACAGTTAGATTTGCACAAAAAATACAATTTTTAGAGTGCAAAAATTGAAATTCCTCCATTACAATCTCCTCCAAACCTTCCCAGCCCTAGGATTCATGGCTAAAATGGTTATTTATACATTTAAAACCTTTTTTCCAACACCAACCAACCCACAACTACCTTTTTCCAACATTTGAGAAAGTTGTCATAGCAACACTAACAACATTGACAACAATTTAGCAACTTTTACATTTTTTTTACCAAATTGCACCAAAACATCAAAATTAGTCTTAAAGGAAATATATTGGTCAAAAATGACCTTATTTACACAAAACACAACAACAAAAAAACATAAAACCATAATTTTACCATATAGCCTAAAGGTGCTCCTGCACCAGTGAAGCTACCCACAAGAACTTGAAGGGTACTTTCCTCTAAATTCTATGGAAACTAGTGTGATTTTATCCAAAAGTTACCAAATCCTAAGGGTTTTCATCCTCATATTTATCATATTAACACAAGTTATATCTATACCTATTAGGTTTTGAGTTTTGTTTGATGGATTAGAAAAAGATGAAAAATGATGGTTCTAACTCCCTTAAATAGAGATAAAGGTAATAGTGTGGGGCTCATGCATGTTTTTATATTTTTATACTTTTCCTCAAATTTCTCATGTTTAAATGAGAAAATTGATAAAATTCTTGGTCATATGGAATAGTAGGTTAAGTTCCTTGGGCATGTGCAGAAAGATGGGGGACCAAAAAGTTGCCACAACCACATTTTGGTAGATTTATGGCATGTAATATAATGGATTGGTAGTGATGAATCTAGGATTTTTCACTATTGAACCATAGTGTGAATATTTTATAACTTGAGAAAATTTTAACAGACTCATGTTATATCTATCATAAAAAGAAGAATGCATAGCCATTAATCTTTCTCAGAGTTTATACATCTATTTATCTCTTTCTTTCCACCTTCCCCTACATCTCTCTATCTCTTCCACTCTATATTTTTCTCTCTATCCCCCTCTCTCTATCAATTTTATATATTTTTTATTCTATTTTATAAGGAAATTTAAAAATAAAAACTTTGAGGGTGTTGCCTCATACCTCTGCTAGGGGGGGCTCTAGAATCTGTCACCACCCCCTAGACCCCCTAGAAATAGAAGTGTGGGGTAAATCCCCCCCACACCCCCATTAGGAAAAAAGATCTAGGAATAACTAAAAAGAACCTTAGAATTATAAATATAATTAGGCTCCATTATCAACACAACCTCTCTATCTCTCTATTTTTATCTCTCCATCTACCTATCTCTATCTTTATATTAAGTTATCTCCTTATCCCTCTATCTTCATCTCTCTCATTCTACCTCTTCCAAGACCTCTATATCCATATCTCTATTTTCCTCTCTATCTCTTTCCTTGTATCTGTATCTCTCCATATTTATCCTTCCATCCCTCCCTCTCTTTATATCTATCTCCTTATCTCTTAATCTCTCCCATTCTCTCCCCCCTCTATATTTTACTATTTATATATATATATGTAATGTCCCGCCACGAGACCCTAAAGGAAGTTGCAACACAATGCAGAAGCGTATAATTTTTTTTCTTCTTAAAAGTGCATTATTATCAAAGAAGATGCACAATACTTCGCAACAACCTCTAAGGTAATGTGACAAGATTACATCTATAACCAAAACATACACACCTCTTGCACTTAAAGCATTTATTAAAATATTAAACATACATTTAATTGCACATACTCACAAGCATTAAAGTTACTAACACTAAGAATATGATATAACAAGTTCCAAATTACACTAACTTAAAAATAGATTACAATACTCATTCCTAGAATGAGGTAGATCAAACCTAACTATTGCATTTACTAGATTCCTCCTCGAATACAAATGAGGGAAAGAATAATAACAAGAGCTATACTGAAGTAAATAGAAAGCTTAAACTAAAGAATGAAACCACTGCGAGCTCTCCACTGAAAAAAATTGCAATGCAATCTGCAAATCAAAAGGGGACCCAACGATGTAGGGCGCACGTTCCTCCCAACCAAGTGGTACCCGAACGCCCACCCCCCATGCTAGGAGATAGTAACACAGATACAAGGAAAATCCCTACAACCTCTAGTCATAGGCAGAATCAACACAATAAAAACCACCACAAGAACAACACTAACTCAAAGAATACATTTATATCTCAATATAACAGTATGACTCACCAATAACCTAAACATACTACTAACCTAGGAGAAATCCACTCAAGATACATGAGTTACCCGTCAGATCATTCCATATCTCGGCCCCCATTGAGCTTCACCCTCCTACGGTTATCATGTGATTCATCACCACTCCAAACTAAGGAGGTACAAAATATCCAACAATCCATTGAAAGAAGAACAAACCATTCCCCGTTCGTGGAAACCGGGTGACTCACTGAAAACAAAAAACCTACCATAGAGAACTACAAAAGACAAGACCATGAAATAAAAACTCTCAAAGTTAACATACTCCAATAGGAAGACTTACAAACTCATATGATACCTCTTTTCAATTACCCCTAAATACCACAAAAGATATCTCAAACACATCATAAAGGCATAATAGTTTAATGTTTACAATATTCTAATTTATCACAACCTTGCATACAGTCAACGAAATGACTTATAACAATTCACACCACTCAATTATCCCAATTTAACTAATTAATTAAAAAGGCTCTTCCAAACAGAGATAAACATCATACTAATCATTTCCCCTATTTCCTCAATTTTAATTTAATAAAACCTTTGTTCCTACTAACGTATTGTATATATCTTTTAAATACCTATTCCCGAAATACACTTGATTAGATATTAATTTCCTCTAATTGCAATTAGATGAATCACATAGGCAATCAAAATGATAATTAAATCTAGGATTTGGATTTACTAAATCCTTTCACATTCACTGATAAGTAGGAATACTAAGACAAGTTACACAATTTTCTCTAACTTAATAAGAATCCTTATAAAGACGAAGGAGAAAATTCAACCAATTAACAAAAAAGCTCTTCAAATATCTCAATTTAACTTAAACAACTATAAGAACATCATTCCATTTATAATTCCAATTCCTCAATTTTAAAATAATAAAATATCTATTTCCTTAAACAGTTTACATCGTTTACATAAATTATAATTTTCTCTTTCTCAAAAACACATCATTTTAATTTCACTTAATACATGCATTTGCATGCATCTAATCCAATGACTATTTAAACGAAACAATTTCCTCATTACAAGAATTCTTCATTTTAGAATTAACTTCAACTTGGACACGAACATGCACCTCTTAAACGTAAGAAAACTAATCTAATTATCTAATCCTCAATTCTATGAAAATATTTATAGCTAAAAATAATTGTTTCCTCTATTTAAATTATTTCACTTAACATTATTCTAATCATGCATCAAATACATGCATTTACTATAAAAAGTCTATTTAAATAAATAAATAATTTAATTCTAATCTTTAATTTTCCATTTGCTTGAAACTAACTATTTATATCCAGTATATATATACATTTAAGTTGTATATATTCATACAATATATACATAACAAATATATATATATATATTTAATTATATATTCTAATATATATACATTAAATATATTTTCTAACCATTTGTCAAAATACCCCATTGTTTTATTCAAACTAAAAACATATGGATTTAGTACAATAAAATGTTTGGGGAAAATTTTTAGAAGAAAGCCATATACAGGTAAATATTTAACTGGGCAACCAATTTTTCCTCAAGGAATTGTCAATAACAATAACCATTTTCCCGAAATTTATGAGAGGGTTTCAATTTCAAATTTTAAAAGAAAAGTTACACAGACTTTTTCATAATAAAATTTAACAAAAATTCTATAGGAAAATTTAAACAAATCCCGAAAGATTAGAAAAATCCCTTTTCTCTAAATTTACACAGAGGCTTTCAAAACTAAAATAAGTTCTTAAATCACATATTGTTTTCCTCTTGTTTTTCCTCTGAGCTTTTTCACAGCAATTCAACAATAAAGAAGCCTTACAAATTTTGAAAACAAATTTAAAGCTTCTACAACCAAAACACAAAAACTTCTTGCACAGGCAATCTTTCAATCTCAATTAAGCCATTTTAAACAAAGCTTCTACAAAATTTAAATTTTGTGTAGGCAATCTTTCTCAAACAATTAAATAAATGAAATACAACTTGAAGGAACCTTTTTTCCTGGAGCTTGAAGAAACTTGAAGGTTGGAGCAAAGCCTCCCCTTCAGAGATCAATTCCAAAGCTTTCCCCAAAATCACCACTTCCAGGAAGATGTAAAAATATAGAAAACCCACAAAATTCTTGAGAATCCCCTTTTTTTTTCCAATTTTTCAACCAAAATCTCTCTCCAAAAATAATATCCTTCCTCTCCAAAAATATCCCATGAAGAAACTTCTTTCCTCTCTCAATTAAATTCCCTCCAAATAATTTCTCAACAAAGAGTAAAATAATTAATTCATCTCCCACACATGTCAAATTAAAAATATCTTTTCAACAACCACAAATATTTTCTCAAAGCCTTTTGCATGTTAAAATAATTTCTAATTACAATTTAATTCCAAATTGAAATTAATTAACACTAATTGAAATTTAAAATTAAAATTAAAAAAAAAATTCCCTTTTCTTTTAATTTTCTCAACAACATATTTAATTAATTCTATTTGATAAATAAATCAAATTTAATTGATAAACTTAAATAAAAACTTCTATCCGCAATGAATAATTCAAATTTAAATAAATATCAACACTATTTAAAGCAATAATTCTAAGTATTAATTTCCATATTCTAGAGCCCTTCATAATTAAAATAATATTAAAACAAGCACTACAAAGACACAACTGACTCAATTGACGACCCACTAAGGTTAGGGTGTAGACTTGACATAGGTAACCTAGGTACTATCTCCCAATCATCATACCGTCAGGTCGATATGCTCAAACCTGTGAAGCCAAGTGGAGTCGATGTCATGTACCTAAAAACTTGTATCCAAGGCATCAATAGCGCATGCATATAAAATCATAATAAAATACACGATGAAGAGGAAATCATAGAATCGCAAGGTGCTCGCAAGCGAGTGATGCAATCATGTCCCTTTCACCAATACAGTATCACCAAACTGACACTTCCATCATTAATAAAACTCATAAGCAATAATCATGTCATAATAAACCATTATTATTTTAATCAAAGCATGTCAAGTATAACATCAAGAAAAATTACATCTCATAACACACAGTTCATATTGCTCAATAAGAAATAATTAAAATAATAAAGCATCTTAATCTAACATAAGAGAAAAATAGAGGGGTGTTACAATATATATATATATCCCCCTTTGTTTATTCTTATCACTCCATATCTCTCTATAACTCTCTCCCTATCTCCATCTCTATCTATTTATCTATCTCTCCCTCTCTCTCCCTCTCCTTCTCTCTCTCCTCTACTTGTATCTCTCCCTTTGCCTTACTCTACCTCTATCTCTCTCCTTATCTATCTCCCTCTAGATCTATCTCACTCCCTTTATATTCCCCTATATCTTTCCCAAGTTATATCTATGTATGGATATCTCTCCCTCTTTCTATCCCTATATCTCCCTCTTTCTATCCCTATCTCTCCCTCTCTCTCCTTCTCTCCATATCACTCCCAATTTCTCTAGGTCCCTATCTCTATATCTCCCCTCTCTCTATCCTTCTCTCCCTCTTTGTATACATCTCTCTATTAAACTTTACTCTTTCACCTCCTTTCTCTCACTCTTTCCCTCTCTATCCCTATCTTCCTATCTCTCCCCCTCTCTATCTATATCACATTATCTCTACCTCTCTTATTCACTCTATCTATCCTATTCCATATTTATCTCTTAGTCTCCCTCTTTCTCCTCTTTATCCCTTTCCATCCATTTAATTTTGTACCTCTATCCATGTTGTTCATGTAGGTTTTTATTTTCTTCGTGGCCTAATTTATTTTCCCTAAGTCCTAGGTTTTTCCTACACTTAATTAAGTTTTATTAGGATAATAAAGAAACTTTATTACTAGGAGATAAGTGTGCGGTATCCCCACCCTTAAAGGGTGGAACTACTTTCCACTTTTGGTGGTCCATCTCCACTTTTTGTGGTTGATTCCTATTGGTTGGATTTACCACTTACATCCTCTCCTAAGTTCTATATAAACTCACTACCTAGCTTGTATTTTGCATACTCTTACATTTTCTTGCAATCTTTTGCATTGTATCTTTTTAGCTTGGAAGCTCTTAATGCAGTATTATCACAACGATATTGCATAATCTCTCGGAGTCCTAGTTTTCATTCTTATTCTTTTCCAGTTTATATAACTTTGATTTTATCTTAAAAAGTTCCTTGGTTATTCAATCTATTTCAGATTTCTAACATTTGTCTCTATCCCACTCCCTATCCCTATCTATCTCTCTATATTCCACCCCCCCCCCCTCTCTCTCTATGTATATATATATATATATATGTATCCCTCTCTCCCCCTCTCTTCTTATCTCTCCATCTTTATGTATCCTCTCTCTCTCTATATATATGGGTAAAAGAAAAAAAATTATGTCACACTTTTGAATTACTTATCAACACAAGTGAATTTAAGTATTTATTACTAAAAATCAATTTTGGTCAAATGTATGATATATCTCTATATTAATTATATCTAGGTTAAATATGACTATAAATTTTATGAATAAAATTTTTCACTAAGTGCATCTATAGAACCACTTTGAGGCCAATATACCAAAAAAAATTAAACTATTTAAAAACTTTCATGTTTCAACAACTCCTCATATAAATAAAATTTTCTTAATATATAATTTCTTTCGTAGATCGATAAGTTTAGTTTTCACACACACATACACACACATATGTATATGTATATGTATATGTATATACAATGTATATTTACATATATATGTATGCATATATATAGATATGATATATAGATATATATACATACATATATATGTAGATATACATACATATACATATATATACATATACATACACATATGTATATATACATACATATATATATATATATAGAGAGAGAGAGAGAGAGAGAGATTTAAATATTTTAATTAGTTTTATATTTTATTTTTTATTATTACTAAAAGTAGGTTATTAGCACCAAAATGTAAGATTATTTTGTGGATGCTAAATTTGAAAAATGTTAGTTTTTGACAAACCTTTTCATGGAAATCAAACAAAACATAACAAACTAAGCATCCCTATGAAATATTGCATCATGCTAGATATGCTAAATGAGACATTAAAACAAGAAGAAAGACTAAATGAAGCATATTAAAACATGAGTGCATACCTATCCCATAGTGGATTTGTGCACCTTTGACATGTAAAGGAGCCCTTTCCCAATCCTAGATAAGCTTAGATTATGATAGTGGAAATGAGATGCAAAATAACAATCAACTCCAAAATGCCTATAGTAAAAGTGCTCAAATTGTGGATGAAAAATGAGAAGAAAAGCTTTGAATTTGTAGATGAGATTGAGAGAAGAAGAGGAAAAATGGAGGAATGTGGGACTAATCCTCAACCAATATATTCATGCCACTTGTCAAGATGTGAGAAGATGAAGGGTGAGCACATTTTGGTATTTGTGCAAGTAAATGCTTACTAGGTGAGTTTGGATTTTGAAAAATAACATTAAATGCATATGGTTGAGAGTTTTGGGGGGGAAATTTGTTTGGACAAAAAATTCAAACAATTGGAGTTAATGAGGGAATATTCCTTGGGAATGTGCCTTGTGAGGAAAATAGAGATTTAATATATCAAAATAAATGATTTATTGTGCAAGTGGAAAAAGATAGAGAATTGGACATGGATTAAAGTTAGCATTAATGAAGATTTGATTAACTTTAAATAGAGATTAGTTGGCATGAAATTTGATTTAGATTTTTTGATTTTTTTAAATCAAATGGAAGGAAATAATGGACATTAATCTTTTAATTAAATACATTTGATTTAATTAAATGAAGAAACTTTAGGGGATAATTAAATAAAATGATTTATTTAATTAAAGAGATAACCTTAGGAGATTAATCAAATAAACCTGATTTATTTAATTGATGGGCGAATATGATTTAATTAAATATGAGGAATGCATGATGTCAATTTTTCATGTCTATAGTTTGTCTTATCAAGAAAACATACTAAAATTTCTTTAAAAATTTGAAAAAAATATGGTGCACTATATAAAAGATTTTATGTCAAGATGATATATAATTTTTTTTTTGAAAAATAGTTAACACAAAAGGTTCAATATCTCGTGAGAACAATTTTTTTTTCAACACACACACATTTTAATATTTATTTACCAAAATGCATTTATCAAAGTTGAGAAAAAATAAATCCATGCACTAAAGTTTTAACTTATAAATATACATAGAAAATTTGAAGGAAAAAAAAAATTACTAAGAAAGAGCAACATCTCATTTAACTTCATTTTTCATCATTTTATCCACAACTAAATTATAGTGTCAATTTTATAAAAACCTATACTCAGATCACTTTTTAAATTAAATTTACAATATAAACATGAAAAACATAAAAATATATATATTATTAATTTACATCATTTCAAAATTCAAAACATATATGTCAATTTTTAGTGATTCAAGTTAAGAACTTGGATTAGCGTTCGTTGATTCCATTATAAAAGTGTGATTTCACTCTATCTTGTCATCTATATATCTCCCTATCTTTATTTATCTCTCTCACTCTCTCACTCACTCTATATCTCTCTATGTCTTCCCCTTTATATATCTCTCTCTTTATCTCCACATCTCTCTATCTGTATATCTCTCTCTTTACCTATCTCTATCTCTATCTATTTTTCTCCCTCTCCTATCTTAATCACTACATCTATCTCTCTCTCTCTCTCTATTTCTAGACCTTTATAATTATATTTCTATTTTCCTCTCTATCTCTCAATGTTTCTCCTTCTATCTCTCCCTCTCTTTATCTTTATATCATTATCTCTCCATCTCTCCCTACCCCTATATCTCTCCCTTTATCTATCTTTATCTTAAATTATCTAGAAAAATTGATGTTTCAATGAATCCTACTCATGTAAATAATATGTTTTGAAAATATATAATTACCCTTTTGTAGATCTATAAGTTTAGTTTTCAAAGATATATAGTTTGTAATATTTTCATTAATTTATTATTTATTATTTATTATTTTTACTAAAATTAGGCTATCAACACAAAAATGTAAGGTTGATTATCTTATCAAGAAAACATAATAAAATTGATTTAAAATTTGAGAAAATATGGTGCACTAGATAAATGATTATATGTCAAGATGGTATTTTTTTTCCTATTTTTGATAAATAGTTAAGAAAAAGGGGATGTCATATGTGAACATTTGTGTTTTCAATGCATGCACATTTTAATATTTATTTTTTAAAATATAAAATTACCCTTTTGTATATCTATAAGTGTAGCTTTCAAATATATATAGTTTTTAATATTTTAATTATATTTTACTTTCTACTTTCTATTTTTTATTTTTACTCAAATTAGGTTATCAACACAAAAATGTAAAGTTGATTATCTTATCAAGAAAAACTCCTTAAATTCAATAATTTTTTTGAGAAATATGGTGCACTAGATAAATGACCATAAGTCAAGATGGTATATTTTTTTTCTAATTTTGATAAATAGTTAAGAAAAAGGTGATTTCACATGAGCACATTTGTGTTTTCAATACACACACAATTAATATTTATTTAAATATATATACTTATTGAAATTGGGAAAAAATAAATTCATGCACTTAAGTTTTAGTTTATAAATACACACAAAAATCTGAAAGAAAAAAATTACCATATGAAGAGAAAAAAACTCATTTAACTTTATTTTTTAGCATTTTACTAGCAATTGAATTATAGTTTCAATTTTACAAAAAACAATATTCAAATATTTTTTAATTTAAAATACAAACATAAAATATACTAATTTATATATAGTTTACATCATTTTAAAATTAAATACATATATATTACTTTTTAGTGATTCAAGTTAAATATTTGGATTAGTGTTGGTCGATTATTTTATAAAAATTTAACACAAATATATGCTTTTACCCTTATATATATATATACTCACTTTATCTCTCCATCTATATATCTCTTTATCTCTCCCTCTCCCTCTCCCTCTCTCTCTTCCTCTATATCTCCATCTTCCTCTATAGCTCTCACTATCTATATCTCTATATTCTTTCTCTCTATCTATATCTCTCTTTACCTATATCCATCTCTTTATCTATTTTCCTCCCTCTCCCTTTATCTTCATCTATATCTCTATCTTCGTCTCTCCCTTTATATCTCTAGATATATCTCCCACTCTCTATCCATCCTCTTCTTTCCCCCTCTCCCTCCCTCTCTCTCTCTTCCTAGACTTTTATATTTTATTTTTGTTTGCCTCTCTATCTCTCTCCCCTATCTCTCTCTTTCCATATTTATCCATTTGTCTCTCCCTCTCTTTATCTCTATATCCTTATCTCTCCATTTCTCTACCCCTATATCTCTCCCTATCTCTATCTTTATTATTATTTCTCTCTCATTATTTTCATCTCTCTCCCTCTATATATACATGTATCTATTCAATATCTCTCTCTCTATTCCTCTCCCATATCTCTTGATTTACCTCTCCCTTTCCCTCTCTCCCTTTCATTTTCTATATCCATATCCATCTTAATATTCATCTTTATCTCTATCTTCCTCTTTATACCTTTGTGTTGGTAATGAAGCTTTATTATCTTCTTCTTCTAGAGGCTTAAATATTTCAATTGGTTTTGGATATTATTTAATTAATGGGGTGTGGGGGGATTTAACCCCCAAATTCTATCACTAGGGGGTTTAGATATGGAAAAAGGAGAGAGAGAGGTAGAGATAAAGATGTGGGAAGAGAAATATATAAATAGATATAGATAGATAGATTTAGTGGGAGAGAGAAAGGGAGGGAGGGAAAGGAGAGGTGAGATATATTTAGAGAAAGGATGTGAGAGATAGGTATATGAGGGAGAGAGGGAGAGGGAGACTTATATTTTTAATTCTTAGAAATTTGAGTTTGGTATAACACAAACGCACTATAATGTTCTCATATTTTCAATTGCCTTGGGTATTTCCAACCCCTAAGATTGAATTTTCCTTGGGAATCCAACCCAAAGGGTTGGACCTATATGTCAACACCTAAAGGAATGTTTTTTGTATATTTAAAAAATGATTGAATCTTGAGTGTGCTCTCCATCAAGTTTGCACATCTTTTAATGTTTAGTTAAAAAATACCATAAGAATTTCAAGCTCTATGTTAGGTTTTTAATCATGTGTTTTTTCTATATTACAATTATTTATTTTGATCTTCAATTTCTCTTGCTAGTGTCCTCCTTTTTCTCAAAAGCCTATGAAAAGTATTTTTTGTTTCATTTTTATTTGTTCATCAAAATTTGAAACACGTTACACTTTTACATTCTAAACTCTATTCCATACATATTTTAAAAAATTATTGTTGGTTAGTTTCCAAAAAAAATAGGGGGAGCACACTCAATTGTTAACTTTTCAAGATGTGACCACTTTAAAAATTAGTAAAAATTCATATATTCATTAAAAAATTGGTAGTAAAATTACGCATAGACTACATGGTGTTAGCTCGGTTTTTATAAAATAATTTTTTGAAATACTAAAAATAAGTTAACATTTTAAGGGAAGGACACCAAATGTTATGTTATGTTTTTTTGATAAAAATAGAACTATTTGTGCTCCCCCAACTTGAACCCCTTAGTCTCTACCATTTTCAAAACAAATTAGCATTTTAGAAAGTATTTTTAGAGCACTAAAACTGTATTTGTTTTTGCATCTTAATTTTGAGCGTAATTATCTTCACTTTCTCATCCAAGATAATTTTTTCCTTATTTAACCCTAGATGTAAAATGCAATGTAATATTTTTTTATCTTTTTTAATGTTTTTATGATGAATATGTAAGCCTAAATGATGATTGCAAGAATTCTAATATCTATTTCATATTTTATAATGGATAACTTTAGATTTTAGAGTTGGTAAAGCATTTGAAATAGGTAGGTTCACCAAAAAAAATTGGTTAGGAAAAGGATTTGATACTCTCTTCCCAATATTTGGAAATTTAGGTTGGATTAAATATAACCTCAAGAATCATGTGGCGACAAACCCCTTAGGGAGAGCCATAATGATGGATTGTATCTTTAATCCAGCTATACATTGTGTGTGTGGGATGCTATGTAATGATGGATTTTGAATGAGTAATTCCTAAATGCAATGATCTAACTATGAAAACTATGAAAAATGTAGAATCCTATTATGATTTATGAAAAACTAGATGCATATGGGTAAAATTTAGATCCAAAAAAGTAGAATGCAGACATAGAAGAACCCAAGGTTTATATTTGGTGTAAATCTAGCTAGTCTAAGGTGCACTATGCCCTAGACTATATTCCTTTTTTTCTAGAAACTAGATATGTAGGGTTTACGGTACTAGTATGTAGCTACTATCTTCTAGGCCTTGTCAAAACTTCATCTATTGATAAGAAAATGTAAATTTTGTGTCTTGTCAACTAATAGGATTAGAATGCATGAATGATCAAATAGCCTTCAACATTCCTTCAATTAACTTCAAATATGTAATTCACACACATGAGAGAAAAGGAAGGGTTGTACCATATAGGGGCTCTCCTCATTCAAACCTCATGTTTACAGTATTTCTACCCACAGTGGAAAATTATGATAAAAGAGAGCATGTCATTGGATAGATAGAGGATAATTAACAAATAAGTAATGAATTGACAACCTTTCTACAAATCAATACTTGGATCTAATCTCCTTGAAGGAGTGAAGTCACACTCATCATCTTTGAGGATCAATTTTTTTTTATTCAATCTGGTTTGATAACCTACAAGTTTTTGAGTATGTGCAAGATCATCATGGAAAAAACAAGCCCTTAAGTGGTAATAAAATTAAGAAAATTAGAGTTAGGCAACTTGACGTAAAAATTTGAATAAGTTGTCTATATTATTTCAAAAATATGTAAAAATAGAATCTGTAGCAAATTGAATGTATTTTCTAAACTACTAGGTTTATTTTATTTTATTTTAAACTATTTGCTGAAAATTTGAAATTTCAATGCAGTAGTACTTAAATTTTAGGGAAAAAATAAGAAGTAGGTGTCTGTCTGACCACCCTAACCACAATAAAATGATAATATTTTTTATAAAATTTTATATATAAGTAGGGGACTCATGTCCCGATGTGATGCATATTTTTTTGTAATTTTTTTCCTAGTAAATAATTAATTATGAATTTTGTATTACAACTTTTAAAAAATATAAAAACTCATATGTCTGACCACCTTAACTTGGTCAAAGATTCATGAAATTAATTTTTTTTTTTTTAATCCTATAGTATGTGAAGCATATAATGTGACACATGTTTTGGTTTCAAAAAATGTGATACCGTTTGAAAGCTATATATTTTTTTTAATCAACCTATCCATCAAGACCTTAGTCGTAATTCAAATAGAAAATGAATAATGATTATTTATTAAATTGAAAGTAAAGAATAATTTATATTGGTGGAAAGTTGAGAATCTCCTTTAAAAACCCTTTTTGTTTCATCAATTTTGGGTAAAAAAAAATTCGTCAGCCACATGGGTCATCATATCACTTAGATATCGCCACTGTTTGGCCCATCATGATCATGCACATACCCTTTAGTGAACATAAAAAAAAATCATGCAAAAAAATTGACAATACTTACTATAATTATTGAAATAGGGTGCTCCACCTTATAGGATATGAAGCACAAGGGGAGATGTCTTATTTCACTCTTATTACATTCAAGGAAACCCTAGAGATCTTACTCCAATATTGAAATGAAGGAAAGAGATCTACTAAAGGGTATCCTAGAGTCTAATTAGAGATTAAGAGGGGGTTCATCACCAAGATAGGGCTTAGAAATACAAGTAACATGCAAGACCTAATAACAAAACCTAATGATATATATATACTTCACTAGATGACCTATAAAAGAGTATAAATCTAAACAACAAACTTAGAAACACAAAAATGCACCTGGAAATCTGTAGGAGCTCGGAACCAACTCTAAAATACTAAAAATATAATTGGTTTTGGGACACACTAGGACTCATATGCCACTTCTAGCATATCATTTCTAGTCTAGAGTTTCTGAGCTGAAATAGAAATCTGCCAAAGTTGATCAAGGATCTTCAAAAATCTAGAAAATTGCCTATAGTGGGACTCATATGCCACTTTTGGCATATCAATCATGTTTTGCTTTTTAAAAAGTCAAAGTCTATATCTACTCTCTAATCTCTACTCCTTCCCAATCCGATTTCCTGATTTGAACCTATAAAAGGACCCACAAAAAAAAAAAATAGTGTTGATTTGCTTATGGGGGGTTTCACTCGGTTAAAGCCCTAGTTTGGTAATCAAACCTTGATAGAAACAATGGAACTTGAATTCAAATGTGAACATAAACGGGTATGTGCAAGATTATGATGGGCCAAAAAGTGGCGATATGTAAGTGATATTATGGCCCATGTGGCTGACGACTTTTTTTTACCCAAAATTGATGAAACGAAAAGGGTTTTTAAAGGAGATTCTCAACTTTCCACCAATGTAAATTATGCTTTACTTTGAGTTTAATAAATTATTATTATTCATTTTCTATTTGAATTATAACTAAAGTCCTAATTGATAGGCTGATTGAATAACATCTATAGCTTTCAAATGGTATCACATTTTTTGAATCCAAAACTTATGTTACATTCTATGCTTCACATTGTATAGGATTAAAAAAAAAATAATAATTTTATGAAGTTTTGACCAAGTTAAGGTGGTTAGACGTATGATTTTTTAATTTTTTTAAAATTTGTAATAAAAAAGTCATAATTAATTATTTACTTGGAAAAAAATTACAAAAAAATATGCATCACATTGGGACATTTTTCCTCTACTTATTTCTAAAATATTATCATTTTATTGTGGTTAGGGTAGTCAAACAGACACCTACTTCTTATTTTTTCCCTAAAATTTAAGTAGTACTGCACTGAAATTTTAATTTTTTACCAAATAGATTTTATTTATTTTTAAATAAATCTAGTAGTTTAGAAACTACATTCAATTTGCTACAGATTCTATTCTTACATATTTTTGAAATAATATAGATAACTTATTCAAATTTTTTTGTCAAGTTGTCTAACTCTAATTTTTCTGAATTTTATTGCCACTTAAGGGCCTATTTTTTCCATGATGATCCTGCACATACCCAAACCCTAACCTTAAGTTTATCTAAGATTAGGAAATTTGAAATGCAATGTGACCCTATTCTAATGTGCTAAAATGAGTTGTATTCAAATGAAACATGAAGATGAATGACTCACTTTGGGAGGTCTCTAATAAGCCATAATAATGTGTGTACCTTCCTTAGGATGAAATTAGAGTAATAATGGAGGATATAATCACTTAAGAAACAATTCATTAGGCTTGGCTTGATGACTAGTTGCATCTCCCCAACCTAGAATCCATCATGATTCACCATAGGCAACCATAATCAATCCTTGAAAATTATAGATCTTGAAGACTTGCAAAAACACTATAATGTTGCTCTAAGACTTCAACTTTGCTTGGTACTTGGTATTGAATGCTTTTGTGAAAGAATGCTTGAGTGCTTGTGAATGCAAGTAGATCTTGAAATATCTCTTCTAGATTGAAAAAAATGACTTAGAAGCTTGTTTATATACAAATTATACCTAATTTACCATTTATTAGATCTCAAAGGCCAACATCAACCAAAATTTTGAATTAAAAACTTTAATTTCCTGCTCAAACCCTAAAAAAGGGCCACACAGGACTCATACACCACTTGTGGCATATTGGTACCACCAAGGGTGACTCATACACCCAAGGTTGCATATGAGTCCCACCGTGGATTTTTGGGGTGGTCCAATGATGGGTTATTAGAAAAATTAATGTTTTTGATGATTTTGTCAGGATTTCAATTGAAATAAGCCTTGAGATATAATATAAAGGGTCGTATGGGCTTATTAATGATGATGTAAAGGGTCTTAAATGCAAGGGTACTAAAATAGGTCCAAATTAAATGAGAAATTGTACCATCTCCAATAAGGGAGTACAATTTTCATCATTACACTTACATAACACATAACATGATGCTTGAATGATGAAATGTTACAATAAACTTGATAATTTTTCTCTTGAATGATCTTGAATGCTTTTAGGACACTTAATTTTCTTAATTGAATTCTTCTTGATCATGTTAGGATTCATTAGGTTTAAAGTGGTGAAAATACTTTATATGTATATGAAATTCTTTTAATTTCCTAAAAACTAAATATCAATAGCCGACATTCGAAATTGTAAATGAAAATAATAAATTACTAGCTATAGTAGGAATATATATACCTTTTCAATTTCACACTATATTTGGACCACTTAATTTATCAGACTTAATTGAGCTTCTAATTTACCAAATTATTTATTCTAAAGACTTAGTTTTCCCATTTTATGAAAGGAGAACTGACATTAAATAAATACAATCAATAATTAAATCACCATGGAATATGTGTCTCTTGGATTTCTAGGCTAGGGACCCATTTGTCAGTCCCCTTTAAATGCCAAGATGCATTTTAAAATTTGTTTTTGGTGGCATTTTAATGATTCAAATTCAACTTGGAATTGTTGACTTTTGGAATCTAATTTTTGGGAAATTATATAAACACCTATAAATACAGTCTTTTTATCATTTGAAATCTAAAAACTAGCAAGAAGACACATGATCAAGATATCCTATGAGAAAATTTTAATTTCAAGAGCATTCAAGAGAAAATTTATTAGTCATTTGTTCCAACAATCAAGATCCTAACATCATGTCCAATTTGATGTGTGTTCATGTCATCTTGTGAAGGCTAATATGCATTGTTGATCATAAAGCATCCAAGCATTTCAAGTATCCAAATCAATCAAGAAAAGAAATATTAAGCTCCTTTGGAGAGATGTGTTTGACTTCAATCCTCTAGAGGAAGCCACTAAAGGGTGGTGAGTTGTAGCAAACATTATTCATTCATCATTTCCTTCCTTTTGCTTTATCTTTCTATCAAGGTTTAATTACCAAATTGGGGCTTGACCAAGGCAAACCCCCATACAAACTGTATCACCAAAAATTGTGTACCTTTCAAGAAAAAGACAATTGTGTGCCCATTTTGTTCCTACTTTAGGTCCCCTTTCATCAATAATCATCTTAAAACAACCTTTATAGGCCCCTAAGGTTCGTTATTTTTTACTTTGAGGCCTATTTTATCTAAGGAATTATGCAAGCCCCGATAAACAACATAAAAAATATTCAAATATCACTAATCCCACTTCAAAATCCCTTGGTGGGACTAGGTCTACCAAGTTGGCGACCTAGTACTTTTTAAGGATTTTCACATTTTTAAGTTGGAAAATGCCTATCTTTCCAAAAATTCTTGATGGGCATCGACCTCTTAGGTCAAAATTACTGATAATTAGGTATTGTTTCTTTTAAATATATGTTTTTAGGTCATTTTTCTCTCTCTCTTGGTCATTTTTCACAAGCAACTTCAAGAATCAAGTGCAAAACATCTTCCTCAAGAAGTTCCATCTCTCTTTCACAACAAAGTTGAAGATTTTGGATAACAAACTAGGGTTTTTGCTAATCTTCAAGCTCACTTTCCATTCAAGATTTCACATTTCCAAAGGATGAACATGGATGCCTTTGGAGAATCATGGAGAAATATATGTTGAGGAGGTAAAACTAGCCACTAAATCACACCTAAAGACTATTTCCAAAGTGACTCCATCTTCCATTTTTAGCCCATCCTCAGATTTGAGGTTTGCGTCCCAATTTCATTCCTTTCACATTCATTTGTAATGTTTTAGGGTTTCTTGGATTGAAGTATTGCATCATTCAAATCTCTTCATGCATCTTATTCTAGCTTAATAGAATAAGGTTTTGTCTTATTTCGGGTTTTCCTAGTTCTAGACACACTTAGGGCTAGGGTTTATGCACATTTTCTATCATTTTACAAGTTTAAATAAAAACTAGGGGTTTGAACAAGGTAAAACTATATTAGAAACCAAAATATACTTTATTTTGCAGGTGATTTTGTAGGTCTGAGTCTAGATTCCTATGAAGAAGTAAAGTGTAGATCATAGGCCTTCATGTCCACTTTCAATTTTCTAGAAAAGTTGAAAGGGACTAGGTCGCCAATAGTGATGACCTAGACCCACTAGAGGTTTTTAAGAAGGATTTTTGAAAATTTGAGAAGCTAGTTAGCTGAAATGGAGTCTGAAATAGTTTGCCAGAGAAGGCACTAGGTCGGCCAGCTTGGCACAAGTGTCCCAGTGGACTTAAAACTCAATTTTTTTAGGTTTCTTGAGGCTTCCACAACTTCCTCTTCAGTCTACAATAGTTTCTAGGTGCACTCATATGATTTATTAGGTTATATTGCTTTGCATATCCCTTATTATGTCTTTGTTGCATTACATCATGTGTTTTCCAGCAATATAGATTTCATTAGATTGCATGTAATAGTTAGCTTCATTTACAAGATCATAATACTTAGCATAATCCATCATACTCACATTCAACCCTATTCAATTGCTAACAATTGAAAGAATCACAAGAATTATGTTATGCACAAGGGGACATCCTGTTCCTTCTAGGTGAAAACCCTATAAATTAATAGGGGATCCATCCCCTTATCATCTCAAGAGCATAAATTTTGTGGTTCACAAAAAAAACAATTTTTTCTCTTTCTGTATGTGCATATTACTGGTTGATGAAGAACTGAAGAGATATTGAAGGAGTGATTTTTCATTGTTGCACAAGCTGTCATCGTTGTTGTCAAGCCATGGAAACTAAGTTGCAAAATTTATTTTTGTCACTTTGATAGTGGGACCTATGTCAAACAAAAGTTAAGATCCAACATCAGAGGATTGTTAAAAGTTATTTTAGAAGCCCTAATTGAGACCCATTTTCCCATGGGTGAACCAGTCCCTTAGTAGGTCTCAAAATAGCTCTTGGTGATAGGTACATGCCATTAGACCCTTCTTAGATCTACCTACAAACTATCATTTTCATTTTGTTACATTTTGATATCTATATTTTAAGCATTAGGTCTTATTTTTCATTTAGTGTGAGTGCTTAAAATAATTTTCATTTGTTTCCAGATCTTACTTATTGTCATAAGGATTGAGATCTAGGTCTGATTGAATCACCAATGAGGTTGCAAGTCAACCTTTAAAACTTGTGATCTCTTTCCACATGATATCTCTGGGGAAAGACACCTATTGAGAAGTGTATTCAGAGCTAGTATGTTGTATTTGATGGTTTTTCACATCATGTGTTGCCATCAATGACAAAGGGGGAGATTGTTGCAAGAATGAAGGTGTTGGAATTGATGTGAACTAGTCAATAGGTTTTCAACTGGTTTTTGTTGTCATTGATATCATGGATACATATTATTGGTTATATATGTCGAGGATATTGAGAAAATTGTATTGAAGAAAGGTTGAAGATGTTCAGTAGTTGCTCTGGTTTTGCTCTGGGTTTTTCTTCTATGTTTGTGTGGTTTAGATATGTTGATCATGGTTGTTAAATGATGATATATTCATTTTTTTTCCTTTTGATTCATTATACAATGCGAGTTATGTTCACTAGTTGTGAACTATTATTTTCTATGCTTCTAGTTGAGGTTTGGGAGAAATGTTGTTGGTCTGAATTTATTTTTGGTTGTCTTATGACTTGTAGTTTTAAAGTTAAGTTGTTATGAATGTGTTGAAGATAATACTGGTATCTAGAAGGATCATTCTTAATTGTTCTATATTTTTTAAACTAGTTTTACTGACCTTGTGTTAAACACTACCTTCAGAATTGATGAAGTGTGTTGGACCTATTTGGGTCCTCATCAAGCATTTGGTTTGGGTTTCCCTAATTCTAATTCCACCCAAGGATGTTTTGTCACTAACCTAATTTGAATGTATTGATGGATGGTCAACTTTGGATATATTTCAAAGATGAATATGGTATAAATATAGGATGAGTTAGTGGTGAAATAAGAACAATAGATAAGTTAAAATAAATAAAGAAGATAGATGATAAATATATGTGAATCAATGGGTGTGTGTGATGTGAGTGTGGCAGATTAGTGTGAAGTCTAAATGTTGAGTTTTCAGATGTTGTGAGATAAAGGTGTAATCTATCATTCATGCATTTTTGTAAGTGATTGAGAAAATTGTGGTGGAAATATCTATTGCATTAAGATTATCTTCTCTTTATAACATATATATTCTATATTCTTTGTATCTTTGTGGAAATGAGCCCTTCGGGTGCTCAACCCTATTGGATAGTGAGTCCTAATTTAGACAGTGAGCCCTCATTTTGGTAGTGAGCCTTTTTCTCATAGAGTGAGCCTTTGTTATAGGTTTTCATATTCTCTATAATGTGAGTTAATCCTCACCATGGTTTTTCTCTCATTGGGTTTTCCATGTAAATTTGGTGTTTCTATGTTTGTGTGATGGCTTTTAGTTTTTTGCACTTGCAATTAATGTTTATCATTTTAGCAGTGTTAAGGATTTGTTCTAGTAAATGATTTAAAGGTTTAAATTTGTTATAAATGATTCACCCCACCCTCTAAATTTTCTTGTTCAATAATTGGTATCAGATCTTGGTTCTTTGGAGAAGATCTTAACCACTTAAGGAAGGTCTGAGATGGTTGGAAAAGTTACTCATGATAATCTGAGGTTCAATGGAACTAATTATGCTATTTTGAAAATATTTATGGAAGAATATCTAGAGTATTGTGGATATGATGTAGATAAATATTACATGAATCCTTACACTCCTATTAATGGTTCGAGTATGACTGATGACATCAAGGCACATGAACGAATAATAATTTGAAGTACATTTTGAAGAATAGTCTTGTACATTTCGAGTTGATTAAATTTTATAATATGAGAACTACTAAGGAAGTCTACGATGCTTTGGAAAAGGTACATGAAGGTGATGAAAGGGTCAAAGAGGTAAAGCTGCAGAATTTGGAGACACAACCTGAGCTCCTACATATGTCCAAAGATGAGAATTTTAAAGATTATGTACAAAGATTGGATGAGGTAGTAGTTGGAATGTGAAGACTTGGGGCTACTATAGATTAAACCAAGATTGTAAAGAAGATTCTTAGAACTCTCCTTGATGCTTACAACAAAAAGGTATGTGTTATTAAAGATGGGTCTTGGTTATGAAAATAATAATACAACACTCAAATGGGCATGTACCAAAACCCTTTTATTCCAAAAGGAACTATAGATAGGTCCCACCCACCTGGGCTGAGAAATCTATCTCATTGCACTCACTATAGTCAAGGCTTCAGGATGATGAGAAAATAGGCCACTCTAGTCGCTCGGGGGAATGAACCAAATAATCTTCACTCGACCCATAGGACCTACATAACATCACATATATATATTACAATACTTACACTAAATATCAATTGTTGGGAACTCTAACATCTTATGAGATTAGAAAGCCAAATTTGAGAAATGGATTCAAATCATAGACTTCTTTTAAGGCTACAAAAGCTGAAGATCCAAATGAAGAAAATATTGATGGAGTAGAAGCTAAATTTGTGAGAATGATGAGAAAAGGCTCCAGAAAGTATGAAGGTAAGTTACCCTTTAAATGCTTTAGTTATGGAAGAATTGGTCATTATGTTGTAAGGTGTCCAGAAAGAGCTAAGAGGAATAAGCTGAGATATTTGAAAGTAAATAAAGGTAAGAAGATCAACAAAGCATATTATTTGAATGACGATGCTACTATATCTAATGAGGAATCTGATTATGGAGATCCTGATCACAATGAATGCTTGTTCTTTGCTATAAAAGATGAACCTACTTCTGCTAATTCTAAAAGACAAGTGAAGGAATGCCCTCTAGAGAAGGAGAAAAATGAATGTACTATAATCTCTTCCCTACATGCTAAACAAGAAAATAACTATTGGGTTGTTGACAGTGATTGTTCACATCACATGACTGATGATAAGAGTGATTTTTCTAAACTTGAAAAATATGATGGAGGCTTAGTTATGTTTGGAGATGATACTAGTGCTAAAATTTGTGGGATAGGTTCAATAAGTTTTTATGGAAAGCATAATACTACTTCTATGTTAATGGTTTAAGACACAATCTCTTAAGTGTTGGATAGATGTGAAGTAAATGATATAATCAAGATTTATTTGAGGATGAGAGAAGTGAGATCAGGAAAGGATCCAAAACAATGATTGTTGTACGAAATAAATTTGAAGGAAATATATATCAACTTAAGGTTATTCATGAGAGATTCTTTAAGACTTAGATTAATGATAGTTGATTGTGGCATCGAATAATGTGTCACGTGAATTTTGATAACTTGGCGAGGATTAGTGCAGTTCAAACTATGAGAAATTTACCAAGGATTACAAAACCTATTAATGTTATTTGCAAGAATCATCAGTTTGGAAAGCAAGAAAGAAGTCATTACAGATCAAAGGAACAATCTACTACTAGACTACTAGATTTAAATCATAGAAATCTCTGTAGTCCTACAAGAGTGAGAAGTCTACAAGGTGAAAGGTACTTTATGATTTCGATTGATGATTATTCTAGATATACATGGGTTACATTTCTTAGAGAAAATTTTGATGCATTAGATAGATTCAAGATATTCGAAGCTATGGTTAAAAATGAAGTAAATTTAAGGATTAAATTATTAAGGTCTAACAGATGTGGTGATTTCATCTCCCATGAATTTAATATGTTCAGTGAAGTTCATGGAATAAAAAAAGATTTATCTTCTCTAAGAACTCCTCAAAAGAATGGAGTTGTTGAAAGAAAGAACAAAACAATTCAAGAGGCCGCTAGATCAATGATTATTGAGGTTGGTTTTTTGAAATTTTACTAGAGAGAAGCTATTCATATTGATTTTTATGTATTCAATCAAGTTCAAGCAAAATCGAATAGTGCAAAGACCCCCTATGAGCTATGGTCTGGAAGAATTCCTATTGTTAAGTATTTCAAGGTATTTCAAAGAAAATGTCATATCAAAAGAGATGAAGAAAATTTAGGAAAGTTTGATGCAAGAAGATGTTCAAGAATTTTTCTTGGATATTCTACCAAAATAAAAGCTTACATATGTTTGAATAAAATACTAAGAAAGATTGTAGAAAGTGCAAATGTCAAATTTGATGAAGCAATGAAGAATTCAATTGATGTTGATGGACATGTATCTAATGAACCTGATTGTGTAAGAATTGAAGAAATTGTGGAAGAACATGAAAAGGATGAGTGAGAGAAGAAGAATGAAGAAAATGAAAGAGAAGAAGAAGCTCTGACGGTGTCCCCTAAGACACCTAGATATGTGTAGAAAAATCATTCAAAAAGTTAGATCATTGGAGACAAGACAAAAGGAGTATTGATAAGAAGCAGAGTTGTTGCTAGTGAGGTAAATCTATGTTTACTTTTTGAGATTGAACCAAAGACTATAAGTGAAGAATGTAAAGATGAACATTGGATGGAAGCTATGAAAGAACTCATGCAGATTGAGAAGAATCAAATTTGGAAATTGGTCCCAAGACCAATAGACAAAAACATTATTGGATCAAAGCGGGCATTCAAAAATAAGTTGAATGAGAATGGAGAAGTGGTTAGAAACAAATCAAGGCTTGTGCGTAAAGGTTACTCACAAGTAGAAGGCATGGATTTTAAAGAGAATTTTTCTTCGGTGGAAAGAATGGAAGCTATAATGATGTTCTTAGCATTTTTTTCTCATAAAGATTTCAAGGTCTATCAAATGGATTCCAAATCTAGATTTTTGAATGGTGAGATAAAAGAAGAGGTCTACATGGAACAACTAGAAGGATTTTAGTTGTCAGATCAACTAGATATGATGTGTAGATTGAAGAAAGCTTTATATGGATTAAAGAAAGCTCCTAGAGCTTGGAATGCAAGGTTAGATAGGTATTTGATTCAGCAAGGTTTCAACAAAGTTATGAGATATAGTAATTTGTATTTTAATATTGAAAATGACAATCTTAATTGTGGTTGTATATGTTGATGATATTATTTTTAGAGGAAATGAAACTATGTGTAAGGTTTTTGTGGAAGAGATGCAAGAATAATTTGAAATGTCTATATTTGGAGAGATGAATTTCTTTCTTGGGCTACAAATTAATCAAACAAAGAAAGAAATTTTTATTTCATAGTCTAAGTATGTGAAAGAGATGTTGAAGAAGTTTGGGATGGATGGTTCCAAACTAGTATGCACTCGTATGGTGAATAGTTGTAAATTATGTAAAGATGATGATTCACCTAAGGATTATTAGAGAAAATACAGATCTATGATTGGCATGAACTATTGTATTTAAATGCTACTAAACTGGATATCATGCATGTTGTCTATCTTGTGGCTAGATTTCAAGAAGGTTCTAAGGAAACACATGTTGATGTTATTAAAAAGAATATTCAGATATTTGAATGGCACTCTAGATTATGTGTTATGATATCCTAGGGATACTGACTTTACACTAAGTGCTTATATAGATGCAGATTGGGCTAGATGTGTAGATGACCGAAAAAATACAAGTGGTGGTGCATTATTTCTTGGTTGTATATTGGTAGCATGGTTGAGTAAAAATCAAGATTTTGTTTCCTTGTCTACTATTGAAGCTGAGTATATTTCTACTACATCTTTTTGTAAATAATTTCTATGGATGAAACCGACATTGAAAGATATCATAGTGGTGTATGATGATCCTATTTATGTTTTAGGTGATAATACAAGTGCAAGTAACATTTCAAAGAATATAGTGATGCACTCAAGGACAAAGAATATATCTATCAGGTATCATTTCTTGAGAGAGAGGGTTGTGGAGAATGAATTACATCTTGAGTATGTCCCTACAAAGGATCAAATTGTTGATATATTTACGAAGGATCTTCCTAAAGATAATTTTGATTATCTTCAGGAGAAGTTAGGGGTCATTTCCCCTCCTTTCTTGAACTAGATGCATATGGGTATGTGCAGGATCATCATGGAAAAAATGGGCCCTTAAGTGGCAATAAAATTTAGAAAATCAGAGTTAGGCAACTTGACGTAAAAATATGAATAAGTTATTTTTATTATTTTAAAAATATGTAAGAATAGAATCTGTAGAAAATTGAATGTAGTTTATAAACTACTAATTTTATTTAAAAAACTAAATAAATCTATTTGGTGAAAATTTGAAATTTCAATGCAGTAGTACTTAAATTTCAAGGAAAAAATAAGAAGTAGGTGTCTGTCTGACCACCCTAACCACAATAAAATGATAATATTTTTTTATAATATTTTAGATATAATTAGGGGACTCATGTCCCGATGTGATGCACATTTTTGTGTAATTTTTTTTGAAGTAAATAATTAATTATTATTTTTTTATTATAAATTTAAAAAAATATAAAAACTCGTCTATCTAACCACCTTAACTTGGTCAAAACTTCATGAAATTCAATTTTTTTTTTTTTTTTAATCCCATAGTATGTGAAGCATAGAATGTGATGCATGTTTTAGATTCAAAAAATGTGATACCCTTTGAAATTTATAGAAGTTTTTCAATCAGCCTATCAATTAGGACTTTAGTCGTAATTCAAATAGAAAATGAATAATAATTATTTATTAAATTCAAAGTAAAGAATAATTTATATTGGTGGAAAGCTGAGTATCTCCTTTAAAAACCCTTTTCGTTTCATAAATTTTGTGTAAAAAAAAAGTCGTCAGCCACATGGGCCATCATATCACTTAGATATCACCACTTTTTGGCCCATCATGATCCTGCACATACCCATATGGAAATGTATTAGTCTGGGGGATCTATGGATCTATCTTTCTTCTAAACAAATATTTTGGTGGCTACATCTTAGGGGAGCAGGTAGTGTCATGTTTTTTCATCATATGATTATTCTATTTTTAATGTCAAAGGGGAAATGAATATAAAATATCCTTTTCCTTTGTCATTGATGTCAAAGGGAGAGAGAAAATAATGTGAAAAAGAGAAGAGTATCATGTGAAAAATATTATCTATGGGAAAAAACAAAAATAAAATCTTGAGAAGTGTATTCGGAGCTAGAATGTTGTATTTGATGGTTTTTCACATCATTTGTTGCCATCAATGACAAAGACAGAGATTTTTGCAAGAATGAAGGTGTTGTCGTTGATGTCAACTGGTCAATTGATTATCAACTAGTTTCTATTATCATTGATGTCCTAGATGTAGGTTATTGGTTATTCATGTCAAGGATATTGAGAAAATTGTATTGAAGAAAGGTTGTAGATGTTAAGTGGTTTGATCCTAGATTTTCTCCTATGTTTATGTAGTTTAGATATGGTCATCATGTTTTTTCGAAGCTTATATATCCATATTTTTGGCTTTTGATTCATTGTACAGTGCAAGTTATGTTCACCAGTTGTGAACTATGGTTTTTTGTGTTTCTGGTCGAGGTCTGGGAGAAATGTTATTTTTCTAGATTTCTCTTTGGTAAAGTCTTATGACTTGTTGTTCTAGAGTTAAGTTGTTATGATAGTGTTGAAGATAATTCCAATATTTGGAAGGTTCGTGCTTAATTTTTCTATGTGTTCTACATTGGTTTGGCCGACCTTGTGTTAAACACTACCTTCAAAATTGATGAAGCGTGTTGGACCTATTTGGGTCCTCATCAAGCATGTGTTTGAGTCACTAGATCATTCTAATTCCACCCTAGGATTTTTTGGCACCGACCTAATTTAAATTTATTGATGGATGGCTAACTTTGGATATGTTTCAAAGTTGAAGATGGTATAAATACAAAATGAGTTAGTTTTGAAAGAAGAACAGGATATAAGTGCAAAGAAATAGAGAAAATAGATGTGATATAGATGTGAATCAATAGGTGTGTGTGATGCAAGTGTGGCAGATCAATGTGAAGTCTAAATGTTGATTTTTTGGATGTAGTGAGCTGAAGGTGTACTTTATTATTCATGCATATATGCAAGTGGTTGAGAAAATTGTGGTGGAAATCTTTGTTGCATTGAGATTGTCTTCTCTCTATATAACATATCTCTTCTATCTGCTTTGTATCTCTAACGCAGTGAACCCTCTAGGTGGTTAAGCCTATTGGACAGTGAGTCCTTGTTTTAGTGGCGAGCCTTTGTAATCAATTTTGATATTCTCTATAGTGTGAGTTAATCCTCATCGTGTTTTTTTTGTCATTGGTTTTTCCATGTAAATATGGTGTTGTGTTTTTGTAATTTTTTTTGGTTTCCACACTTGCACTTAATGTTTAATCATTTTAGCAGTGTTAAGGATTTTTTAGATGGTGAATAATTTAAAGGTTTAATTTTTTTACAATTGATTCACCCCCCTCTCAGTTGTCTTGTTCAATAGAATATGTTTTCAATTAGGAACATTGAGCTTAAATATCAAGTCAACCACTCATATTTAAATTTTACAAAACAATGTGTAAAGAATCATTCACCCCTAGGTGAACCCATCCTTATATAGGTGATTTTATAAAACTCTGCATATATTTGTCTTTATTTGCTTCATTTTCCTATACATGCATATTTCTATTTCAGTTTCAAAAATTACATATTTTTGTAGACATTTGTATTTTAGTTCAATTGGCGAAAGAAATTACATTATTTAAGATCAAAATTTGTGTTCAAAAGAAATAATTTTCAATTTTTTAAATCTTATAATTAGTCAATTATCATATTTCAGATCTAAAAATTGCAATATCTACTTCAATAATTAAAATGTTTTCTTCCTATTGTTGGGTGTTTACTATCTTTATTTAGTGTCTTTTTATCCATTTTAGGTGCACTTTTGGTTTGGTGAAACTTGTACAAGTATCACCATCTGGTTTCATACTACCAATACTTCAATGAGATGTAGTTTGAGACTCATGGCATCCCATGCTAGTACATCCACAGTGGATCTTGAGTTTTCCAACTCTTTCACTCATAGTGTTGACACTAGTCAACCTATTTTGAACCACATTCCTAATTTCACATGTACTATGACCACATTACCGTCAACCACTTACACTAGTGTTGAAACCTTGGTTGTTCATTTCCCTTAAGAAAAGATAAATAAAATGGATAAAGATTTAATAAAAACTTTAATATTTTGTGAGTACATAGTATATTTATAGTACTACTATTTGGTATGTGTAGGATCATCATGGAAAAAACAAGCCCTTAAGTGGCGATGAAAATTCAAAAAAGTAGAGTTAGGAAACTTGACGTAAAAATTTGAATAAGTTATCTATATTATTTCAAAAATATGTAATAATAGAATCTATAGAAAATTGAATGAAGTTTCTAAAATACTAGGTTTATTTAAACAAAAAAAAAATCTATTTGGTGAAAAATTGAAATTTCAATGTAGTAGTACTTAAATTTCAAGGAAAAATAAGAAGTAGGTTTTTGTCTAACCAATCTAACCACAATAAAATGATAGTAATTTTTTATAATATTTTAGATATAAGTAGAGGACTCATGTCCCGATGTGACGCATATTTTTTTGTAATTTTTTTCCTAGAAATTAATTAATTATGAATTTTTTATTACAATTTAAAAAAAAAAACTAACTCGTATGTTTGACCACCTTAACTTGGTCAAAAATTCATGAAATCCATTTTATTTATTTTTAATCCTATAGTATGTGAAGCATAGAATTTGGTGCATGTTTCAGATTCAAAAAATATGATACCGTTTGAAAGTTATAGATGTTTTTCAATCAACCTATCAATTAGGACTTTAGTCATAATTCAAATAGAAAATGAATAATAATTATTTATTCAATTCAAAGTAAAGCATAATTTAGATTGGTGGAAATCTGATAATCTCCTTTAAAAGCCCTTTTATTTTCATCATTTTTGGGTAAAAAAATAGTTGTCACCCACATGGGCCATCATATCACTCACATATCGTCATTTTTGGCCCATCATGATCCTACACATACCCTATTCCTACCATAGATAACATGAGGAGAATGCTATATAGTTATCTAGGATTAGATATTATGCATAGCCTAGCTCACATTAAGTTAATAATCATATTCATACAATTGCTAGTTGTGCTTAAACTTTAGGATACACTCAAAGTCAAGGAGGAAATCAAATTCATCCCCTAAAACCATAACCTCTATTCCTACATATACTAATCTAACTATTACTACAATAATGTAATCAACCAGTAATATCACTCCAAATTTGGGTATTTCCACTGGGAATACTTATAGTATTTTGAACTCAAACATCATATCTCCAAACCCCCCACCCTTCACAAAATTTCAATTTAGTTTTCCACTCAACACATATACACCTCTGTCATATTCACCTCCATCTCAAAATACAACCAATGATTTTTCATAAACCAAGTGTTGCAAAATGTCACATCCCTTCAACAACAAATAGCAACATTGAAAAAAAACCACCATGGGAAAACTTCATAATATGTCAAAAGAAAATCATTGTAATTATAGATATTCATAGAAAAAATTCCACAAGGCATAGAGATATCTAGATTTGAGAAGTACGGTGGTAAAGGAGATCCTATCAACTATGTATCAACATATACAACCTTATTTAGTGATTTTATTTTTGAAGATAAGCTCTTGGCTAATATTTTTCTTACCTGTCCATAAAAGATGCAGCCTTGAAATGGTTTTGTTCCTTACCGAATAAATAAATCCACTAATTTAATGAGATTTTTGATGCCCTTATCTACCATTTCCAAGTTCAAATTAGTCCTAAGATGACCCTAATTAATTTTTTGCAATGTAAAAAAATGTGCAAATGAAAAGGTCATTGATTTTATAGCATGTTATCAACTACTTTACTCATAAATCAACATTAATCTTCCTAGTGTTGATCTTCGAAGAATTTTCATTGAAAAATTACAAACAAATATCCAATATAAGCTTGAGATGATGAAATTTCCCTCCTTTACACACTTATGCATGACTCTTTGTGATTATTAGAACTCACTTAATCAACACGTAGGAAAAGCTACTTGAACTTATCTTGAAAATCTGAATCCATGACTCATAAAAAATTTCAACAATTCAAGAAACAAAACAAGGGATTTATATAGATAAATCAACCTCAAACAACCCACCATATTGAACTTCAAGTTTCTCCCATAAAAAACTGCTACATACCAATTTAGCGATAATAATTTAGACAATTCAGCTCACTACCTAATACCCTTCATTCTATTATGCTATAAATCTTGAGCAAGAACTTAATCACCTTACCTCCCATTAGGAATCTTGATACCATTAAGCCTTTACTTCTACACTTAACCTAAATATATTTTACCAATATCACTAACAAAGTGGACATGATATAGAATGATGCATGTGTCTTAAATATATAGTGTAAGACCTCATTCATTCCAATCACATTCAGTTGGGAAATGTTAATGATCAAGGAAATAAGTTGATTTCCCCACCCAACAAAAATTTAAAAAATTTTACTAATCCAATGTCAAACAATTCCATCCCATTTGTAATAGCTAGTGATAACAAGAATAATGTGATGAATATTGACAAGATACAAGATATAACTGATGGTAATAAGAATGATAATGAGGATGATATGCATACCATAATTTGACTCATTGATGTTCAACCTCATAAGGGTAAAACCACGTCTCTTGAAGTTTCTTTCTCAAATATTGATATAATTAAACATGCACTTGATGGTCCTCTTTACATAGCTGAAAGAATAAATGACAAGCTTACAAATGGGATATTAATTTATCACATGTGTGTAGATAATGTGATCACCGAGGAATTATTATTTGTGCATGAACTTTACCAAGATTCTTATGAATAATCGAAAGCATGGATCTAAACACATAATAGTTTTGCTCGCCCTACGATAGGTTTGATCACTCTTCTATTAATATTTCGAACAAAGAAATTAAATATATCATTCTCTATCATCCCAATGTCAAATCAATTTCATGGGAAGTTAGCCTATCCATGGGTACACTCCATGAATTTCGTCTCATTGTTCATTTACAAGTGCTTGAAATTTCAATTTGACAACCAAATTTTTATAGTGCATCATAGTGGATTTGATCCTTTGTCTTCCCGTGGGAAATTTTCATTGGATTTCTTTTGGCCCTAACCTAGATGGAACCTATTACACCTTGTGAGGGTTTCTTCTTTAAGTCATATCCAAAGTTCAAATCAAAGTGTATACGAGAGTTATCCCTTGCCAATATCCCACCTATAACTAAAAGATCTATAGTTGTTCCTCCCAATCCAATTGTTGAGGATTGTGTCACCAAAAAGTGAGGACTTCGACACTTTTCGCTCATTTGGACCTTTGTTTATGGATTTTGGACCATTTTTAGCCTCTTTTTACCCCTTACCAAGCCTTGTGACGAAGTGTTGTAAGGTGTTGTAGAACTTTTTCACACTCTCCTAGGCTTGTCATTACCAAATTAACCCCTTATTATGCTATAATGACCCCTTAATACTCATACAAATCCTATCTTGGTGAGTTTTTAGACGACAATCCCAACAAACACAAATAATAACATTTTAGTTACCGAAAAACACTTTAAAATTCCCAAGTGGACTAGGTCGCCACCTTGGGCGACCTAGTCCTATGTGGCATAAAATTTTAAATAAATTTAATTTTTGTAGTGATTCATGTCTCTAAAACCCTAAGGTTAGCCTATATGAAGTTATTTCAAGAAAATTAGGGCATAACTTGTATAAATAACCTCCAAAACCCTAATTTCGCATTAGGTACCCTCATTTTCCACCTCTCCTCTTTCTCTCCTTCTCCTCAAGGAAGCTAAAATTTGATCCTTCCAAGTCAACTAGACATCTTTGCTGAAGCATTCAAGGGTTGATTGTTGCAACAACTCAAGATATCTCATCAAGACAAGGTAACTTACTCCATCATTCCATTTTTTCATGTTTCATTGCATTCTTTCTATTCATTTTGGTTTAGTTACCTAAAAGGGGTTTGACTAAGGCAAACCCTTAATCCCTAAAAATAAAAATTCTTCTCTTTCTCTCCTTTTGTGTTTGCAGATTCAAGTACTTGGAAGGTCTTTGAAGGTATTGAAGACTTGTTGAAGATAAAACCTTGTATGCAAGGTCAAATCATCCACAAAATCACTCGTAGGCTCGAATATCAAAGTTTCAGAAGCGAGAAACTGTGAAGAACTAGGGTGCAAACCTAGGGCTTTTGTTTCCTCTTCTAAAACTCCAAAAAACTTCAAGAGGACTAGGTCACCAAGAGTGGCGACCTAGTCCCTTTGGATAGACCTCTTTGCGATTTTGACATTTTTGGACACCCATTTGGCAGAAGCATGCTCCAGACTAGTTTTCAGGAATTTGCCAAAAAAAGGACTAGATCGCCCAACTTGGCACAAGTGTCCCTTTCAACCTCAACATTAAATCCAACAACATTTCTAGCTTCTACAAGGTTCTAGGTGCACATATCTTTCATCTCTAACCTTATATTTTACTTTAGTTCATATTTATTAGGTTATCTTTTATATAGTTGTATATTTCAATGTGTTTTCCAACACTTAGATTTCAATAGTTTGTATTCAGTAGCTAGTTTACATTTTCAGTCCATTACACTTAGATAGCCATATTTCACATACAATCTTGACCCCCTTCCTCTTTGAATGAACCCTAGGATGAAAAGGTGTGAAAGACAAACATCCTCCCAAAGTTAGCTTCTAGGGTGAAAAACCTTGGAAGCTCATTGGGGAATCATCTTTCCCCTTCTTCATTTTAGGCGGTTCAATGATAAACCTATGCTTGAACCAAAAGATATTTTGAATAATCAAACTGAGTATGATGCTATTCCACCGCCTATGTCCTACAAGAGACCAAGAGATAACCATAAAATTCTAGTTGTGCCTCCTAAAACCAAGAAAAATTATAAATCTAAAGAGAAAGTGGTTTCCCAACCTACAGAGGTCCCTTTTGTTCCTGAACCACAAATTTTTGGGGAAGGATGCTCTCTTACATTTCTAGGGCTTTTCACCTAAAAGGAGAGAGATTTCAAAAAAACTTGGGGGTTCACTCAATTCTAAGGAAAATATGATTGAAATATGTCTAAATGGAATGTCCTAGATGCAAAGAACTGATAATGGGGGTTCACCACCAAGTGTAAACTTGGAAAACATAGAATGTTTGAAAACATAATGTAGTATGCAAAGATAAACTAACTGACCTACAAATGCAAACTAAACTAAATAAAAAACTATGAAATAGAAGGTGTGCACCTAAAAATGTGTTGCAGACTAGAATGGAGACTAAATATGTTGTTGATTTTGGAATTCTAGCCTACTGGGACTAATTAACCATTCTGGGTGACTTAGTCCCAGATCTGGAAAACTGCACCAGAGCCTGTTTCAGCCAAATGGGTATTTGAATCTATAGAAAACTCGGAAAAAAATGTACAGTGGGACTAAGTCACCATTGATGGTGAATTAGTCCATTTTGTATTTTTTGAAAATCTGAAAGTGGAAACAGAAGCCCTCATTCTACACTTTCTATTCCTCCAAGTATCCAGATTTGAAACTATGATTTTCGGCATTGTAAGTGACTTTTTATGGATTTTTTTCCTAGCCAATGAGGGTATTTTCTCA
This sequence comes from Sequoiadendron giganteum, assembly GCA_007115665.2. Taxonomy (NCBI): domain Eukaryota; kingdom Viridiplantae; phylum Streptophyta; class Pinopsida; order Cupressales; family Cupressaceae; genus Sequoiadendron; species Sequoiadendron giganteum. Next base: position 163,809,132 of record CM021101.1, read on the forward strand.
ACAATTTTTCAACCTATTCTTCAATTATCTCCAAGTCTTCAAGGTACCTAAATACGTAAACACATAAGGAAAGAGAGAAATGTTGAATGTTAGGACGTGGGGGTTTGCCTTGATCAAACCCTTTTAGGTAATTAAACAAAAATGATGAAATACGATAATGGAGCATGAACATGAAATGAAGGAATTATATAATTTCCATGATGATAGATCTTGAATTTCAATAACAATGGTTGAAGAATTTAGCCTTGAATGCTTCTTGATAACTTAGAATACCAAAACCCTAGCTTGCTTGAGAAGAATGATGAATGATGAATGAATCAAGAAAGAAGAAAAGGTCCAAGGCCCAAAAATGAGTGGAAAACCTTATATTTATACACAATTATGCCCTAATTCCTAAAAATGCCACATCATAGGCTGACCTCAGGTCTTAGAAAATAAAAACCTGCCAAAATTTTGAAATAATTTTGATTTTTGAGCCAAATTGGACTAAGTCGCCCCAAGTGGTGACTTGGTCCAACTTAGGAATTTTAAGTGGGTGTAGGGAATTAAGATATATTAAATGATTTTTATCGGGTTTATTCTCAAAAAGACACTTAAGGATTGCAAGGGTAAAATGGGGCCAATTATGGCATAAGAAAGGTGTAATTATTGATGACAAGACTAGGAAAGTACGAAATTTTGTTACAAATCCTTACAACACTTTGAACTAGGACTTGGTAAGTGATAAAAAGAGGTTATTTAAGTGAAATATATTAGAGAAGTCCTAGAAAAGTGTGAAAGTTTGTTACAACACTTCACAACAACTTTGCAAGACACCATGGAATTCTTATTGATTCACAAGGGTCCAAGACCTAATGTAAATGTGTTGGCCATATTACAACATTAAATCTAGGAAAAACTAAGCCAAAATCCACAAGAAAGACCCAAATGAGTGTGAAAATGTCCAAGGATACATTTTTCTATGTTACAGTTCCTCCCCTAGGGGAAGAAGAGAGACTGATGATTGACAAACCCACTCCTACACCATCAAAACTTGAAAACCATGCAAGAAGAACTCAAAATGCTAAAGAGTGTAGGTGTAGATGTCATGCTATTACTTGTCAATTAGAAGAAAATAATAAACCAACTCAAATAAAGCATGAGAATTCTCCACCTTTTCCAAAATATGAAACTTCTATATCTCCATCACAACAAAAGAAAGAACATACAATGGCCATTTTCATTAGACCTCCTATTGTGATGAAATTGGATGACGATGATTAGATTTATAAAATTGATGAAGAAGTGCATAATGAGTTGAATTTATTATTTTCCACTTCTATGAATTTAGATAGGGGTAACTGTGATGGTTGTCCTATTGTGAGTGACCCATAATGTGTTGAACCTATGATTTTCCTAGTATGGCACTTATTGCAATCTCTTTGGCTAGTTATCGGCCTTTTGTATATGATGAGTGAGATTGGGCTGTAGACAACCTGCTTTAGGTTGGCTCATATGTGACATACTTTTGTTCCTTTCTTTATATGTTCTTTGTGATTGCATGTATGTAATGTGATCCCACATATCGTGTTTCCTAGCATGTCTTTATTTTAGTGAGCTTTCTTTGGATGAACCTTGTTACTCTCTTAGTGCAAGGATACAAAGGAAGTGAATCTATCATGACATTCTTCTACTTGTATCTACATTTTTCTATCTGTTGTAAACATTGTCTTTTCTTTTATCTTGTCTTTTCCTTTTGGGGACGATGCAAGGCATTGAGACATCTAAGTCTCTTCCATCTTGATCCAAAATCTCTCTATGTGTCATTCTTCCTTTTTGTTTGAATATGTTCCACAAAGTATTTAAGGAATTATGACAATTTCAAGCTCTATTATATCATTGTAGCAAAGACATACACTGACCCCAAATCCGTGGATCCCTTATGTGTTATCTTTTGATATTGCATGTGGGGGAAATACTTCTTCATGAAATAGCTTTATTTGGAAACATATCATTTTCATAGGGCTTTCCAAATAAGCTCTCATTACCCTTTTATCAATTTGCATTTATCATTTTCTACTTTAAAGTAATTTCCCAAAGCATGGTGTTTAGAAGTTCCTTTAAAGTGGGGGCATTCATTGGCATTATTTTATTTTGGCATTTGTACCTCCTAAAGTGAGTTTAATTTTTAGTTTGACATTTTGATTCGCTTTTGTTCATAGGATTTGAACTTAGTGTAGTGTTGGCATAACACATTGATCATTTTGTGGCACCTTATCAAAGTTATTAGGGAGTATAACTTTTGGTATGGTTGACATATGGGTACACATTTTGTGATGAATTTTCTCATCTACCACCTTTTTATGGGTACACACCTTGTGATGAATTAAGTGTTTGTTTCTCATATTTTTATCTTCAGGGTTCACCTAGTGTATAATGGACTACATTAGCCCTTGTGATTATATTTTATTAACAAACAACTTAGGCTTGATCCATCCATTTTCCTTTTTACACTAGTTTTGACATTATATATTTGTGTATCTTTTCTTGTTTCACATATCTTGCATACATGTGTCTCCTTTGTGTTATGTTGGTTTTCCATGGGATCTTGGATCTTTGGGGCTTGATCACCCTCCTTGATCTTTGTCATCCTATCTCATTAACATTTGTACACGTGGACCCCTCTTGACACATATTTATCTACTTTAGTGTGATTCTAATCATAATTTCATACTCTCACTAAAGTGAGGGATAAATATAGTGTAAGAAATTATATATCTTTACAATTTCACACTATGTTTGGATCCCTTAATTTATTAGACTTAATTAAACTTAAATAATTTTCCAAATTATGCATTCCAAAGCCTTATTTTTCTTATTTTTTGAAAGGAGAACTAACATTAAATAAATACAATCAATAATTAAATCACCATGGAACATGTGGGTCCTAGACTTATAGGCCATGACCCATTCACCCATGGGAGAATGAGTCCCCTTTAAGTGCCAAGACCCATTTTAAAACATGTTTTTAGTGGCATTTTAATGGTTCAAATTCAACTTACAATTGTTGGATTGTGGAATCTAATTTTTAGGAAATTATATAAACACCTATAATGCATCATTTTTTTTATCATTTGAAATCTAATAACTAGCAAGAAGACACATGATCAAGATATCCTATGAGAAAATATTATTTTCAAGAGCATTCAAGAGCAGATTTATTAGTCATTTGTTGTAGAAATCAATATCCTAACATCATGTCCAAGTTTATGTGTTTTAATTTCATCTTGTGAAGGTTAATATGCATTGCTGATCCTAAAGCATCCAAGAATTTTGAACACCCAAATCAATCAAGCAAAGCAAGATCAAGTTCCTTTGGAGAGATGTTTTTTCTTCGGTCCTTTAAGGGAATCCATTTAATGGTGGTGATTTATAGCAAGTACTATCCATTCATCATTTCCTTCCTTTTTCATTATCTTTCTATCAAGGTTTAATTACCAAATCGGACCTTGACCAAGGAAAACCCCCATACAAACAAAAAAAAATCTCTTTGTGCATGTGTAGAATATAAGTTGAAGAATTGAAGAGATCTTGAAGGGGCAATTTTGTATTGTTGCACAAGTTGTCATCATTTTTTTCAAGCCACATAAACTAAGTTACAAAATTTATTTTTGTCACTCTAATAGTGGGGCCTATGTCAAACAAAAGTTACGATCCAATATCAGAGTACTATTAAAAGTTATTAAGGATCTTCATAAATCTAGAAAATTTCTTGTAGTGGGACTCATATGCTACTTCTAGCATATCAATCCTATTATACTTTTTTGGAAAGTCAAATTATAGATCTACTCTTCCTTCCCAATTTGATTTTCGAATCTAAACATGTAAAAAGACCTACAAAATTGAATATAGTGTTGATTTTCCTATCAGGGATTTTCCTTGATCAAACCCCTAGTTTGGTAATTAAACCTTGATAGAAACAATGTATCTTGAATGTAAATGTCAAGATAAACCTTAACCTTAAGTGAATCAAAGATTAGGAGATCTGAAATGCAATGCAACCCTATTCTAATGTGCTAGAATGAGATGCATTAATGCAACATGAAGATGAATTACTCACTTTGGGAGATTTATAATCACTCTAATAAGCCACAATAAGACATGTACCTTCCTTAGGATAAAAGTAGAGCAATAATGGAGGATGGAATCACTTATAAAACAAGTCATTTGTAACGACCCACCGGTTAGGACCAAGCTGAAAACCTGAACAAATAATTTTTTTTTAAACAACTGACTATGCTAACAATGTCACAACAACATGTCACAATTGCACACCATGTGCACAAACAAGGGTCACAAGAACACAATGACACCACATAAAAACTATACAAGACCACACCATTGCACAAGCAAGGTGATAACAATGGAAGAATTACCAACATGCACAACTCACCATTGTGAGGAAGCAACAAGAGAGAGCTTGACATCTCTACGACTTGCGGCTAAAATCCACAGTGGTGCTCTCTCACAAGACGACAAGAGGATGGAGTGAGGGAATCATTGACCTCCAACCTACATCTAACCAATCTAACCAACACAAGGTCAAACAACTACATGCGAACAGGATCACTAGATCAACTTTCAGCTAACGATCTTTGATCGTAGCTCCAAAATGCACTAGCGAAAGACTAATGGCTCTATAACGTGCACCAATGCTACATGATGTAACATACCGCTGCATAACACATAAGGGTAAGAGCTAAAATATAACAAGATAATTTTATTTTGAACAAGAAGTGATATTATACACATAAAACACAAGGATAGTTTTAGATGAAGTTTTGGAGCATCAACTTCCAGAGCACCAACTTCCAGAGCACCAACTTCTGGAGCACCAACTTCACTCAAACGATCACAACACAAGAGGTAGGTAACTTAAGGTTCAAAACTCATTTTAAAACCCAAACGAGATTTCTATATTCATTTATTCATTATACAACAAATAGAATGGAAATGGCAACAATGATCAAGTGCTCGACACCCACACCAAGTCACCAAATCTAGTCTAATCTAGCATACCACTATTCTCAATATCATTTGTTTACAACATCCTTCATGAGGAAGGTCCAATTACAATATTACAGTTACAAGCTTAAGACTCAAGTTCCTTAAATTATACATTTATAAACTTTACACTAATAAAAAAATATGAAGAGAAGGATACATGAAAGCACGAAAGAAGGAGGAGTACAACTCTAAGTAAATTCACCACACTGAGATCTATGGTCCCTAACAGTGGTTTGCAATGCCACCCAACCATGTGGAACCCACAAGTCCACCTCCCATGCTCATGGAGATAGACACACGGCCCAAACACTCAAGCAAGATTCAAGCACAAGTGTGTAGGCTTACACACACCAATCACAATGAATACACTTCACTCAAGATAAAGGATAAACATCCTAATTAAGAGAAGAACTAACATGTATATATCCATGCAACTCAATCCACACAAGGGAGAAGAGTAGAATTCATACAACTACATAAGGAATTTAATGCATCAAACACATGTAAGAGAACATTTCAACATATGGAATACATGGCATATAAGCTACTCACACATGGAAATCACATGTCACACATGCCACTCATAAGAGGAATCATATGAAATACAAGTCATTACAACTGATATGTACCAAACACCCATAAGATAAGTTAAATGGCATACAAGCTATTACACATGACATGAACATAGTATTCAAACTCAACACCAAAAAAGGAACATACATCATCCAAATGCTACTCAAAAATATGATCTAGGTGCTAGAGTGCAAGCATAGGGAGATTCATAACATGTTCCCAAAGAGATGGCATCATAGAAGTTGGCATCCTTTCATACAACAAGAATGCACTACATAAGTCCCACACTCCACGAGTGGTTTGTCTTCCAAAACTTCCTTAGCCTATCAAAGCATTAAAGGCATGTAGGGGTATCCAATAAAGCATGAATGACTCCCATGGCTCACTATAGTACCTAGTCTTAGGGTTCATCTCATTCCATACAAATAAGGAAATATAGTCAAAACAATAATGCAACTCACAATGAAATTTTCATCCAAAAACACAAGGCATTCACACCTCTTGTGGCACTATTCACAATTTTTCACTAGAATAGAAAATTGGAAATTTAAACAAGCAAACGAATCCAAACCAATCTCATTCAAAGAATTCATATGCATTTTCTATCATTCCCTATTATAATATGAAATAATATTATCAAAAATCCACTTTACAACAAAGTCTATTTTTTCACACATATCTAGGTTCCACCATTGATGAAGCTTGAAAAAACTTAAATTTTCAAAACACAAAAATAAAAAATCTAAGAATACCCTTTTGGTCTAAATATTCCCAACAACAAAATTTTAACATAAAAACACCCATTTTCTTTGAACATAACCCAATTTTTACAAATAACCAGGTTTCACCATTGATGAAGCTTGAAAAAAGCTTAAATAAAAATGGTTGGGGTGCTCCTCTTGATGTCACTCCAGACCCCGCTGATGTATGGGGGAAAAATTTGGATGACAGAGACCCTCCTAGCTCTGCTGGCATTGCTCTGGCTGCTTAATGGTCTGTTTGTTTTAATTTTTATGCTTTTAGACTTCTAGGCTAGGCCCGCGTGATCTGATATTTTGTTATTTCTGGGAACTGCCCATGTGACATTCGGGGTGTGCCTTCTTACCACCTGCCCTATTTTTTTGAATATGTATTCTTATCTTTAATTTAATATAGATATCTGTCTATTCATAAAAAAAAAAAACTTAAATTTTCAAAATACGAAAATAAAAAATCTAATAATACCCTTTTGGTCTAAATATGCGCAACAACAAAATTTTAACATAAAAACACCCATTTTCTTTGAACATAACCCATTTTTTTACAAATAACCAGGTTTCACTATTGATGAAGCTTGAAAAAGCTTAAATTTTCAAAATACGAAAATAAAAAATCTAAGAATACCCTTTTGCTCTAAATATGCCCAACAATAAAATTTTAACTTAAAAACAACAATTTGTGCCTCCGACTAAAAATATGGCATGATAACCCCATATTTGGGAAAATTCTTAAAATTTTCACAAAATAAATTCTACACTATCAATTTGCTTCAAATAAAAGACATGGAAGGATTTTAACATACTACCAATGCAATTAGAATTATTCAAACAATTTAAAATCAAATAAATATGGAGAAATGATAAAATATCTCCATTCCCAAGCAAAAAATTCACATGAGAAGATGTTTGTACACAATCCATGAAAGCACATGAAATCACAGTCATCACTTCCTTTCCACATTCCTATCCAAATGCAACTATTTCTAGGCAATTTCATGCCCAATTGCTCTCATAGTGAACAAATCAATTTTCCACCAAAAAAGGGTTTTTCTCTCATGTTTTCTCTCCCAAAATATGTTGCTTCCAAATGAATTCCCTTTTTCCCTTTTTAAAATTCATTTTTCATTTCACTTTTTTTTTTGAAAAGCCAATTTAAGTATTACTCTTTAATCTATATTATTTGATATCATTTCTTTATTTATTTTTTTCAATCTATACTTTAAACATTCAATTTATAGCATAATCCACATTCAACATTAAAATCACAATTTAACTCTTTATAACGAAATTTAAAATTAAATAGTAAAATAATGCTTACAATTTCCTAAATGAACCTTACCACACAAATTATGCAATTATGATCAAACAAAATACACATAAACAAAAATAACCCTTTTAAATATTAATTGCCCCATTTAATCATAAAATGCAATTTAACTCAAAAGCTCAGACACTCTTCATAGGCTAACCACATAAGGGATAAAGGTTTTCTGGAATGTAGCCAATCACGGTATCCGAAGTTTGTACTGTCAAATCAAAGACAAGTCATACTCAACTGGGTATGACAATAAGGGTTTAGGTCAAAGGTTGGCCAATGTGATATCTCCTATTACCCACTATTAGGGAAGGTACGCTCAGACCTGTGGAGCCAGGTGGAGTCGATACCTAGTACTTGTAAACATATAATGATGTACCTGTGCATATACATATATACATAGTCGAAGCACATATTAGATCCTGACTATAATTAACTACCATATATATATCCAATTAATTGTATTAGCATAGCTAATCATGATAGCCTTTCACTTAATCAACAATGTCTAATCTCATTATAAAAAAATTTAACATCGAGAATATCAAATCACCATCAAAATGCTATCGTACCTAGGTTGGGGTTGGAGAGGTGTTACATCATTAGTCTTGGTTTGATGGCTAGTTGCATCTCCCCAACCTAGAATCCATTATGATTCACCATAGGCAACCATAATCAATCCTTGACAATGCTAGATCTTGAATGTAATTAAGCTTGAAGACAGGTACAAAAACACTATAATGCTGCTCCAAGACTTCAACTTTGCTTGCTACTTTCTCTTAAATGCTCTCGTGAAAGAATGCTTGAGTTCTTGTGAATGCTTAGATCTTGAAATTGCTCTTCTAGATTAAAAATAATGACTTAGAAGCATTTTTATATAGGCACTGCACCTAATTAACCGTTATTTAGATCTCAAAAGTTGACATCAACTAATTTTTAATCCTTTTCTCATCTCTTCCTACAACACATCAATTTGTCTCTAGAGGGCTCTGAAAACCTTGGCCACCAATTGATCTCTTCCACCAATATTTTTGGCACCTCTGGTACCATCATGCATACCACGCATTAGTCTTCAAGGCATCTTGAATATCTCAAACCCACAACTACGGTCCTGGTGTGAACTACCTCATGATCAGTAATTTGTCCACGTGCTCAAGAAAAACCACTTTGATACCACCTAACGAAGCTGCTAACCCGAGACACGGAATATCACACACAAAAACCAAAGAATACTATATTCAAAATATTAAAATTATTACATGCAGAGGATCCCAAATCCTCGAGTCCTGCAATACATGCCCTTACAAAAATTACAAAAGTTCCATTTTCTCAATATGCACCCTTTTCCCCCAAAAGCTCCCCCTCAAAAATTAGGAACTAGCCCATAAAGAAATTTTCAATTTGGAGCGAAAAACAACATTTGATTTATGAGTTTTAGCGGTTTGGCTCCCAAAAATATAGATTCAAATTCAAATTTTAAAACCACATTCAAAAATTAGCACATTTTTTAAAATGCACCAACTTCTGGGAGCCAAAACTTTTGATTCAGGACCCCTTTTGATGAACCGTTTGAACTGTCGGAAAGGTCTCAAAGTGAAAAACGCACTAAGAACCTGCTTCGCCCGTTTTGACAATTTTTGGGCCCGTACAAGACCATTTAGTGCCTCAAACTGGGCTCGAAAGATTTTTTAGGGAAAAAAGCAGAAACTGAAATTTAAATAACTTTCAAACCGGGAAACATGATTCTTTCGCCAAAGTGATTTTTTTTTTTAATCTTGAAGCTTCCTTTAAATTTCTGCATCCTCACACCTTCAAATTCACACCTACTAAAAATAGTAATTGAATAGAAAATGTAGAAACACAGTCTGAAAGTTGGGAATTCTTATTCGACGAAAAGGGTATCCAAAAATGCAAAAACATCTACAAAAATCTAAAATAAATTAAAGATATTTTTGGGTGATGTCAGACTGCCCTTACACCACTGGATGCTCCTGCATCAGAAAAATTAATGTTTTTGATTATTTTGTCAAGATTTTAGTTGAAATAAGCCTTGTGATCCAAAATAAAGGGTCTTAGGGGCTTATTAATGATGATTTAAAAGGGTATTTAATGCAAGGGTGCTAAAATAGGTCCAAATTAAGTGTGAAATTGTACCATTTTCAAGAATGTACAATTTTCTACAGTACAAAAATATAATAAAATTCTAAAAGTAAATGCATTTTCTTAAAAAGATAATTTAGTATCCAATTTGGTTACTAAATGAGATAAAATTATATGTCTTGTATTTTTACAAAAAAAAATTATATAAAAATATATTGTCATAATGTTCAACTTGAATTTTTTGGTGCACATATTGGCCTTAATATTGAACCTATTATTTAAACTTATTTATCCTTTACCCTAGTTAGGATGAACTCAATTTATAAAATCTCTTGCTAACCTACACTAGGTTGCATAGCATGGCCTAGTTAAAAAAAATAGTTTTCATAATGTAACTCCTAATCTAACACTTACAAAAAATATGACCATTTTCTATCAACATATGCACTAAATACCTCGAATCAAGTGACTAAACATGCATTTCTAATATACTTAGATAATTAATTATCATTAAAAAATATTGCAAAGCATTGAAATATCATTGAGTAATCTTGAAACTTGCATATACATAAAGAGCACTTAAAATCATTACATCAATATCCTTAAGCATTAAATCAGTTACTTGATATTTTTATGGAGACTGCACAACCCTTGAGGGGTTTGATTACTAATACGGAGGTTCACAATATTGTCTCTAGTCAACAAAAATTCTAAATTGTGCATGTTAACACAATATTTTATTCTAATAGTAGGTATTTGAGGGGTAAACATAGTGTAAGAGGTTATGTTAACAAAAGATTGAGTCACACCATTAAGAAATAGTCATAAGACAATAATTTTATCTTAAGCAAAACCATGTGGTGTAGTGTATTGAACTATGCCATTTCAATATCAAGTAGTATTTATTACTAACATTTAGATCTCTTAGATTCACAATCAAATTTCCTTCCATAATTATCTATTGTAACATAAGTGAATAATCACAAGTTGAGATATTAAACTAAAAAGATAATCTTATGTTTTATCTTCTATTTTCTAATCTCAAATTATTAAAATTATGTCTAATTATTATTCATCATTTTTTAAATTAAACTTACATTGTTATAGGGAAACATCTATTTTTTTCCAAAAAATACATTAATTAGTTGATAGGTTATTTAGTGTGGGCATTGCCTAGCGAAATTAAGTATTTCTCATGCCTAAAATTCTAGGATTTGAAATAAAATCCAACCAATTAATTTTTTATAAATTATAAATTATAAGACTTAGACAAGTTTTACATATTGAAAATTTTTTAGGAAATATACTCGATATTTTCTCAATTCATTTAATATGTTTAATAAAAAATAAATAAAATGAAAATAAAACAATTACTTATCATTATTTGACATTACTAATATTCTTTTATTTTTATGTTTACAATAATATTGTTTCAAATGAAATAAAATAATTACTTATCATTATTTGGCACTTACTATTATTTTTTTTTCTAAATTAAAATATAAAAAACCATTGAAGATAAACATTTCAATTAAGATGTTTCCATTTGTTGTATAATGACAATAGTTAACCAAAAAATTATGATATCTAATCTTATTGAAAGAAAATATCATTAACAAATAATCCATAATTTCTTTAAGGGAAAAATCTAGATTTATCTAAGTTTATTTCATTCCACTATTTAACACTTATTATTAATTATTTTGAATTTTGAAATAAAAATATTAGATGATAAAAATTGGAGATAAAAATTGCAATTAATATGTTCCAATATGTTAGATAATGATAAACCATAGCTAATCTTATTAAAAACCTATTTTATCCTTAATAAATAATGCATATTTTTTATAAGGAAAAAATCTAGATTTGTCTAAGTTTATTTTATTCCACTATTTAACACTTTTTATTAATTATTTTGATTTTTGAGATAAAAATATTATGATATTGCTATCAGAATTCAACTGTGTAGTTTTTGAGTCAAACTCAAGGGGCTCTCTAATGAATGGTTCATAAGGCACAACACTTGTTGAAGGTTTTGCAAATGGGGTAGCAAGCTATGTGGGCTTAACCTTGGGGGAAACTCCGTGGTTAAGCACGCTTGAGTTGGAGCAGTACTGGGATGGGTGACCTCCCAAGATGGACCAATGCTTCACCTCTGTGAGCATCACCTAGATGCAATGAGTGCTAAGTGGACCATTCATTATCATGAGAGATGGGTTCTTGTGAACCACTACTCATGAATCATGGGTCAATGAGTTTGACTCGAAAACTACACGGTTGAATCTTGATAGCAATATCATAATTTGACATGCTGTGCAAGAAACCTCCTACTTATCAATTGATGAGCTAAAGGGGCTCTTTAATGAATGGTTCATAAGGCACAACACTTGTTGAAGGTTTTGTAAATGGCGTAGCAAGCTAAGTGGGCTTAACCTTGGGGGAAACTCCGTGGTTAAGCATGCTTGAGGTAGAGCAATACTAGGATGGGTGACCTCCCGAGATGGGCCAATGCTTCACCTCTGTGAGCATCACCTAGATGCAATGAGTGCTAAGTGGACCATTCATTATCATGAGAGATGGGTTCTTGTGAACCACTACTCATGAATCATGGGTCAATTATTTTGACTCAGAAATTACATAGTTGAATCCTAATAGCAATATCATAATTTGACACACTGTGGAAGAGACCTCCTACTTATCATAAAAATATTAGATAATAAAAATAGATATAAAAATTGTAATTAATGTATTTCAGTGTGTTGGATAATGATAAAAACTAACTAAATCCTTATCATATCTTATTGTATGAAAAACTATTTTAATTAATTTCATTAAACTAAAATATAGATTTTTCTAAGTTTATTTCATTCCACTAAACTATATAAATATGCATTTCTTGTTATTTGAAGTTAATTTGTCATGAATTCTTCTTTACATGTATATTGAGCTTGCTACCTTTCTCTAGGTTTTAGGTAACATTTGTTAGTGTTACAAATTTAGTTGGCTTTATTTTAAAAATATTAACTATGGAAATAGTAAATATGGATACTTTGAATAATATACAATTATATTTATTTCTAATTTTTGTAATTATATGCAAATTTCAATCATTTTTATATTTTAACAATGTTTACGATAGCAATAAAAGTTATCTTATAGATATTGGAACTATTATTCATCAAGATCTCTCATTAATAGGGCATGCTTATAAATTTTAAAATGAGTTAACTCCAATGGCCCATTGAGAGAGAGTCTAGGCAAGTTCAACTCTATGGTGTCTCATGGTTGAATATGAGTGTCAAAGATAAAAGAGGTTTGATCTCTTTTTTGTTAAAATGTTTTTTGAGATATTGTTAATATCAAATTTTAGCAATTGATTGGAGTTGATGGAAATTAACTTATGATTATTGGGAGCATGTAGATGAGGTCAACTATTCATCAATTTTCAATTTTTAAGAATGTCTTTATAAAAAGACACACAAATATATGGATTACACTTCCTTCTCTACTTTAACTCTATATTACTTGTTATTGTAGAATCAATTCTATATCCAACAAAAAATAATCTTGAAAATGTCAATAGACATGACATCAAATATTTCTACAATGATGTCACTCATCTCGAAATTCACCACCTTTTTTGTATCAATACTATAGATTATGAATAAATAATTAGAACGCACTTATAATGTTGAACAAATTTTGTAATTAGTACCTATAAATTCAATTGTAGACCTCCTCTAACACATTTTATATAAAATACAATCAACAAAACCATTGCACCTCCTTTCGATGCAAGTGTTAGTAAGTTCAAAATCTCAAATATATTCTAATCAAATTCTTCAAAAAAAAAAAAAAATTAACTATTGATAAATATATATTTAGATTAAAAGACTTAAAACAATCTCATGAAAAAAATTTATCAATAAAAATAAATTATTCTTCAATAATTATACTTTAAAAAATATTAAAAAAAAATTAATGATGATTGAATGTTATCTTCTATAAAATCTTTAACTTTTAAAAACAAAAATCAAAAGTACTCAATAACACTCTTTCAATATAAAAAACACTTCCACTTACACCTAAAATACTTGCCTTTCTTTTTTTAGTAGCCTCTCTTTCCCAATCTTTTTATAAGAAAGATTTGTTATCTTTTTCTGCTATGAAAAAAATAAAGAAGAATATATACATGCAAAGTTAAACCAAAATATGTCCATTATAATTCATCTATTTGCATAAAGAAGATTGCACTTATGCAGTCCATACAACCAATTTACGTTGTGCTCTATTTGTGGACAACGCTAAGTACATGTTGGGGAATAAAAAAACGTTCAAAATATAATAACAATACAATAAAAGTCTTAATAGGCACCTCTTGAAAGCATTTCCTGGTATTTCGATAGCGATCTCTGGCGTTGCAATTTAAGTTGTTCGTGGAATCTGCCAATAAATTCCTCCGCCTTTCTATCCACATCGTTTTCTTCGACATTTTCTTCTTCCAAAGACGTAAAATTATTCATATCCTTTAAGCTATCATTAATATCTACAACCTCACCAGAATTTTGTGTAAGAACTTCATAAGAATTCTGCTGTATTCTGCTGCTGCATGAAAATTCGTAATGTCCAAAATGAGCGAAAGATCTCTGCTTCTCATGAACCATCAAACCTGTAAAATTCTCTGCCAACTTTTTTCCCGATTTCTTCACCATAATATGCAAATCTTCCATTTTCTTGCTCTTTATAAGACTGCTTTTCATCAGAAAATAAATATTTCTCACCGTATTTTTCAGACGCTTCTTAATTATCGCCATTGATGCTCCTTGAAACAACTATAGAGTGTGAGGAGATTTATAGTTAGCTCTAGCATAGGGACACATTCGAAAAATTCTCATTGAAGTTTCAGGGTGAAGTTCCATACTTGTTCCTCGGCGCATTCATTGAATTTAATACTATAAAATCAATGGAATGGAAGCATTTAATATACGAAAACTTCAATGTTAAGATAACCTTGTGATTTCACAGAAACGAAGTGAAATGCAGGCATGATTACACGCAATCTATAACAATAAACAATCTAGTTCCTCTCAGCCTGCCTGGCCCACATGTAATATATTATGTGTTCAATAGTTATCTATTTCATTGTATATATATATAATAGAATGTCTTGAGTTGTATGATATTTAATGTGAATATGTTGTCTACAACCAACGCCGGTCTTCCTTTTCAAGATAATTCTTTTGCGGCTTGCCATTTCCAAACGTAAAATGAATTGAGCCATTTTGTATCAGAACAGCTATTTATATAGGATCTTTTTTGCCACGTAAAATATATTAAGATTTCAATTTTTAGGCTGCTTAAGTTCTTCGAAAGAAATGAATTGTAAACGAGTATCAAGTTTCTTGGTGGATGACAAAATTCTATTAAGATTTGATTATAGAGTGTGATTCGTAACGATGAAAAAATTCAAACACAATCAAATTTAGAAATAACAAGTTACAAGCATTATGTATTGTGGAAATCTCATAGCATTAAGATTTGATATGTTAAATGTCAGATTTGATTTTTAAGATAATTTTGGTGGAATGATTTGTGTTGTAAATTAATATCAAATTTCTTGATGGATGACATGACAATATAAAATTCTGTTAATATTTGATATGTTAAAGGTCGGATTTGATTTTTAAGATAATTTTGGTGGAATGATTTGTATTGTAAATTAATATCAAGTTTCTTGATGGATGACATGACAATATAAAATTCTGTTAAAATTTGATATGTTAAAGGTCAGATTTGATTTTTAAGATAATTTTGGTGGAATTGTTCTTTAATTTCAGTTAATTGAAAGAAATTTATGGTACAATGTATAAAATATTAACTGATTTAAAAATATCATAGTAATTTTGAAAGAAAATTAATGATAAATAAAGCATTTGTAATTGAATTATAATTCAATTTCATTTTTTTTCTTGCTTTTATCAATTCTAATTTATTTTTTACTTTATTTTCTTATAAATTATTTTTAAAGAATCAAACTTTTCAAATATAAAATTGGAAGGTGAAATTAGTATATGTATGTTATTGTTGTAATTGTTCTAATGGGATTGACTTTGTGTAATAACATATTGACAAGTGACATATTTTTGTTCTTAGTTTAATTCATGTCCTCATTTTTATTTATTTTATTTGTTTTGATGTACACTTATTCGTGTATAACTCTTTAATTGAAAGAAACTTCTCATACGATATATTACATTAAATGGTTTTAAAAGATCATTATACCAAAGTATCATTTATTTGCTTATTTTTATTTATTCTTAAATGAGATTTTCTTTTACAATTGTATTAATGGGATTGACATAATGCAATAACATATTGACAATTAGCATTTATTTTTTGCTAAGTTTAGTTCATGGCCTAATTTTTAAATTTATTTTCATGTGCATATATTCTCATACATTTTTCATTTTCTCATCACTATCATACTCACTAACATGTGCTTCCATACATTTGTTCCTTACCTTCAAATTGTCAATTTAGCCCTAAGTTGCATCTTTGTGTATCATGGGATTCAACTATCATAATCATAAAATGCATGCAAATGAACTTGAAATTCAAGTTTCAAACATAAACTCTAAGTTTTTCATCCACTTCTACTAGTCATTATGAACTAACTTTACGCACATTATGCAACATCTTGTTATGTCATGGTATTTAAATATGCTCATTATACACTTAATTTGTATGCAAACAAAGAGAAAAAAATAGAACACATCTTGATTTCTAAATCATAGTAAAAATTAGATTCATGTCATCATCATATAGTACATTGACATGTGTTGTATTCAATATCATCCATTTTTTATAATCCATCCTACCAAGACTTGTTTTGTAGTACCCCAATAAGTTCTATGTTATATTTATTATAACAATAATTTTAGATAAATAGTTGTCATCACTAGTAGATTATATAGCATGTAGTTCATTAATAGAATCAATAAAGCCCTAATATGCCTAGGGGATTCAAGTAATAAACTAATGGCATAACAGTGTGTTCATGTTATACTAATCAACACCCATAATTTTATTTTTAGTGCTCAAATTTATTCTTTTGATACTCCCTTTGAATGCACTAATATAATTAAAATGTCTCCCTATTTTCACCGAGCATCCTATATACTTATTAGTTACAATTTTATATCCATTTATTATTTATATCATATCAACCAAGTGCACTACCCACACCTATATCTAACTCAGAATTATTTTTGATTGACATCTCATGCATTAAATCCTTAGCACATAAAGCCTAGATGAAATATGAAAAATATCTCTTCCTATAATATAATTTTTATTTCCAATCACTTATAACTTCAACCCCCAAACCCTTGCCACACTAAATCTAATAGATTAGGTCCCACATTAAAATATATCTCAATAATATTGTGCATATCAATATGAATTATAATAGAAGTATTTTAGAGACACTTAGTGATTCTCTTACGTAATTCTATAAAATTACCAAAAGGTGTCTAGTAACTAGTTTCAAGAAACTTGGATAAGGTTTTATTAAATTGTATGGCCATGGTGTGACCATTATTTCCTTTTTTAAATGCATAAGATCTAATATTAATTAAGAACATGTGGGATTATGAGGCTCTAATGCATACAATACCATGCAATGTAATAAAATACAACTTCCTAAATTTGGCAAGATCAATAGCTAGATAAAAAAAAATTGGATTGACATGTGTACAGTGATAGAGGAACTCAATACCACTTATAGACACCCCAAAATTTTATATGAATACTTCCCAATCCATAATATCTACACATATCATATTAGGAAAGATAACAAACCCCTGTTTAGGAAACCTTGCACTATTCACATGCAAAAGGAGAGCATCCATAAAAAAAAATCCCTATCAAACAATGTCAAATATACTAGTAGATCATAGACGGGTGAAATTATAGAAACTACGAGTGGGAAACCCTTTTTTTGAAATGAGAGAGTCAAGCAAGAATGAGTAAGAGTATGACATGTTTCAATGCTTAGTTGACTAATTTGAATGATATGTTCTAACCAAAAATAAATTTTGGTTTAAATCTAGAGAAAGTATTAGACTTGAATCCATGTGAATAAAAAAATTGGACAAGCATCAAAGGAAAAAGTTTCCAAAGTTAGGAAGCACTCAATTAAAGGAGATATGAGATCTTGTACATTTTTACATATGTAGATTGATGTAGATCATATGAAACAATTGAGTAAATAATTTTTCAACCTTCACTAATGATTACTCATGGTACATACTTATGTTATCTTTAGTAAATAAAAGTTTATCGATTTTTGATAAGTTCAAATACCTAAATAATCTTGTGGAGAAATACATAAGAAAATTCATAAATAATATTTGGAGAAATAATGGTGGAGAGTATTCCAAATACAGTCTCTCCTCCTTGCTCCCACACATTCTTTGCTTCTACTACATTTGGTCTTGTGAGAGGCCCAATTTTGTTGGCTATGGTGGGAATTTTGGGGGGTGCTCCTTCTCCTGATTTTTTTTCCACCAACACCCCTTCCTCTACTATTATTTGTGATCCCTCTCCCCATGCACCTTAATTCCTTCTATGTGGTCTCTGATGGAGGTTTTATGTGACTATTTTGTGCATTCGCCTCCTGTTGTGTATGTGCCTAGTATAGCTAAGGCTTTCACTACTCTATTGGGTGAGGTTGGTTGTGAGCCTATTTCTACCCATAGTCTCATGATTGTTGGGCATATTTCTACGAGTGTATTGAACTTTCTGGCATCCATTCCTATGGTTGTCTTGACGGATTTTATGTGGTTAGGGAGGGGTTGCTTGGGGAAGCTCCTGCGTAAGTGCCTCTTGAGGATATTATCATTTCTCATACCTTTTCTCAAGAACATTCAGAGGTTCAATGAGTGGATTGAAGGAATAATTCTAGGGTTTGAGTGAGAGAGATTGTTCTCATCAAGCCCAAAGGTGGCATAGGATAGTGTCACAATCTTCAATCAAAGAAAAGGTAGAAATGAAAATATCCTTTAGCATAGAGGAAGAGCTCAATATTTCCACCCACTAAGGTCCTCCAAGATTCCAAAACCCACTTGTGCAATTCAAGAAGAGAGGGCCATAGATTGGAGAAATGATACAACAAACCCTAATTCTCATAAAAACCAACATTGTCAGTAAGATCATCCTCAAAAACCACCATCGATGCTCTTGTAAATATGCACCTAGGTTAGCTATGAAAATGTAGAAAAATATTATGTTTTTATAAAAACTCATAAAATAAACACAAAAACATATCATAGAACAACATAGTATAGACACAAAGTAACTTGACATAGAAACTTGAGCTTGAATTAGCTAGACAAGGGCATTGGTACCCTAGACCTATAAATTTAAGTCTTGAAAATCAAAAGTTAGATTGTATTTAGTCACTATATATAGGTTATTCCCTTCTATACTAATTGTCAAAACCTTCCTCTATCACTAAGGAATTTAAACTTCCCTAATTTGTTGACATGTGAGGCTTGAATGCTTCATTGAGCAATTAGGGCTTCAATCCTTTATCAAATTTGCTTCAAATCTATAAAATATACACACAAAGAAGAGGGGGAAGGGTTTTCTCATATAGGGGCTTGCCTAAGTCAAACCCAGTTTTAGTATTTCTACCTCCAGAATAGCTATGATGATAAAAGATCTTACCCTTGGTTTCATAAAAGCTAATGGATAAAAGAATGATAAATTGAAAAGTGTTACAACTTGCCACTCAAACCTACATACCTTGATTGACTAAAGTCATCATACTCATCACCTTCAAGGAAAATTGGATGCTTGATTTGGATTCCTACAAGTGTTCGTTCTAAAAAATAAATGAATGTAAAACATGAACAAACTCGCATGAAAACTTGATACATACCTAACATGATGCATGAATAACATAATGTTACAAAAATTCTACTAATTCTTCTCTTAACTACTTTTTAGGATACTTAATTATACCTTAAAAAATGCTAGGATTTTATTAGCTATTTCAAGTGGTGATATAAACTTGTATTTATATGCATTTCTTTAATTTACCATAAATTAATTAGTAATAATTGATAAGAAAAATCAAAATTTTAAATATTAAAATGTTGATAGTAAAATATTTAAATTAGAGAAAAAATAGGTTTGATAAGGGTGCTAGCACCCTAGTCCCAACCTATTTTGGGGCTTTAAACTGTCATAAAATGATTGTTAAATAATAAATTCCTAATTTAAATATTTATTTTTTTGAAAATTATCATAAAACAAGTAATTTATGAGCATAATTAGGTTCAATTGCATAGAGGAGCTAAACCTAGTGTGAAATTATCAATGGTGATAATTTATGATGCTACATTTATCCCCCACTTTAGTAAGAGTATGAACTTGTGCTTATTCTCACACTACAGTAAGGATAAGACAAGAAGGGTTTATTTATTCAAATATTGAGAGGTAGGATACCTCAAATCTATGGGATGTACTAGCCCCCAAGCTCAATATCCTATGGAAAAATAATGTAAAGAAAAAGGAACACACACACATTAGGGTGCAATACAACATCATAAACACAAAGAAAATGTAATAAAGACACAATAATAAAAAGGTGAAAAATAAATATAATGTAACACAATACAAAACACGATGCAAACAGGCAAGGGGGATATGCAAATCATGAACTAGTTGTTGGCAAAAAAGAATAGGCAACTGAGAGGGGGCTGAATCAGTTGTTACAGAATTTAAAACTTATTAATCCTTATCAACCTTTAATCTCGGATCTGATAATTAGTAGTGAAATCATGAATCGACAACACATCAAAAACACACACAACACCAAGATTTTGCGTGGAAACCCTATTAGGAGAAAAACCATGGTGGAGGTTAATCCAAAATTTATACCCTGTTAAAAGTATAAAAGAAAATGAATAAGGAATGCACATGCATTCAAGCACACTGCCTAGAGCTCATTTCTCAGAAGGGAAGGCTCACTGCCTTACATTAACATTCAGATTAAATCTATCTGATGAGGTTGAACTGAGAAATTAGCTTCTACAAAAGCCTGATGACAATTTTGGTTAGGCACATAAACACTTTTTCATAGTTCACTCAAAATCCTTCACACTCTGCTCTGTAATCAAATGATCCGATCTGTATTCACACATATCTCACACACACTTCACATACCTACTTATCAAATGAAGAAAACAATCACTCTTATATATCCGCTTCATGAAATTACATCAACAACTTTGTTGACCAAAAATAAAGAATATATGAATACAAACTATTTGCCTAGTTCATGAACAAATATCAATGTGCACCAACCAAAGTCAGTCACAACATAATGAAGACCTAAACAAACATCTTTGAACATGATAAGCATTCAAAAATTAATCCACAAGGATTTGCAACATGCTACCACCATCATGTCGGCCAAGAACATGAAAACTCAAACACACAAAGGAAAAATCTTCAATCACAAACACACCAATCAATGCGGACATACAAAAATGATAGAGAACAATCTAGAAACATCAACGAGCATCACAAGATCATACGCAACAACTCAATTTACTAGAATTTCATTCTCTTCTTCTAGAAACATCAACTACAGTGAGAGAATAACTGTAGGAACACATAAACTCATAACATTCTCCAATCTTGATTCACACCTCTAAAATTTTTGGAGGATATACTAGATAGACTCAACAACAAACCCTTTAATGCATGACTTTTGAATACTAGCTTACTGAAATTTCCACCACACTGAACTTCACAGACTGCCTACAACATATTTATTATAATTTTCTCAATATCTTCGACATATACAACCTTCAAGACATTAATGCTAATAGTGTTGGCATCACTGACAACCACATATCAGTAACACAAACAAAGAATCCAAAAATCTCCCCCTTTGAAATTGATGGCAACACATGATGTGATAAATACCATCAACACAACTAGCTCTTCTCCAACAGTCTCCTTCTTGGATATTGTACCCTTCTCCTCTTTTCTTCACATGAATCTTCTCCCCTTTTCTTCCTCAAAGGTTTTTCACATTACTATTCTCCCCCTTTGACATAAATGATAAAGGTACACAAGCTCTGAACCACTTATCTAAATCATCTGACTACTCCCCTTGAGTAGCAGCCACCATATCATCAATCCAAAACAAGATCTGGTTGTGAGTGCACGGATTGATGCAAAGACTTGCATCTTAGTTTAGATTAGGAGGGGAAATCACCCCTAACTTTCCTCTAAGATACTCAAAAGTATCTTTAGGCAAGGGATTAGTAAAGACTTCTGCAATTTGTTCCTTAGTAGGAACATACTCTAGTTTGACTTTTTTATCACTCACTTTGTATCTCAAAAAGTGATACTTGATAGATATATGTTTTATCTTTGAATGTAGCACCGGATTCTTGGAAATTTTTATGGCACTTGAATTATCACAAAATATAGAAATAGGCTCATCATACTCAATTCTGATATCTCTCGGCATTTTCTTCATCCATATTACTTGAGTACAATTGTTTGCAGCAGCAATATATTTTGCCTCAGTAGTAGATAAGGGAATGTAATTCTTCTTTTTACTTACCCAAGACACCAACTTCTTCCCCAAGAAGAATGCACCACCACTAGTAATTTTATTGTCATCCACATCTTTTGTCCAATCTACATTTGTAAATGCAGTCAAAGTAAGATCATCATCTTTAGGATACCATAGGCCAAAATCAACTATCCCTTTCAAGTATCTAAAAATTCTCTTTACTATAGTTACATGTGATTCCTTTGAATCAGCTTGATATCTAGCAACCATGCATACAACATTCATGATTTTTGTTCCGATCTGAGTCAAGTAGAGCAATCCACCAATCATTGACATGTACCTTGTTTGATTTTCTTTAGGAGAATCATCATTCTTTGTTAGATTGCATCTGATTACCATGGGTGTACCTACAGGCTTTGAGTCTTCCATGCCAAAAAAATTCAATAACTTTCTTACATATTTGGATTGAGATATAAAGATCCCATCATCTAACTAAGTAATTTGCAATCCCAAAAAGAATTTAAGCTCTCCAATCATTGACATCTCAAACTCACTTTTCATTTCATCAGCAAACTTCATGCATAAGTCATCATCACCTTCAAAAATAATTTCATCAACAAATACTTCAATAATCAATTCTTTATCCTAATCCATCTTGAAATACAAATTATTGTCAATAGTACCTTTATTGAATCCAAGCATCAACAAGTATTTATCCATTCTAGCATACTAGGCTCTAGGGGCTTGCTTAAGTCCATGCAATGCTTTCTTCAATCGCCAAACCATATCTCCTTCATCATATAGTTGAAATCCATCTATTTTCTTGACATATACTTCTTCTTCTAACTCACCATTTAGAAATGTTGATTTTACATCCATTTGATAGACTTTGTAATTCTTGAAAGCAACATAAGAAAGAAACAATCTTATATCTTCAATTCTAGCAATAGGGGCAAAGGTTTCTTCAAAATCAATACTTTTCATCTTTGAGTACCCTTTACATACTAGTCTTGCTTTATTTCTGACCACTTCACCTTGTTCATTCAGCTTATTCCAAAAGACCCATTTTGTTCCAATCACATTTTTACCCTGAGGTCTAGGAACAAGAATCCATGTATCATTTTTCTCTATCTACATCAGTTCTTCCTTCATTGCTTCCATCCAATATTCATCTATACATGTTTTATTTACATTGTTGGGCTCAATTTTGGAAATTAGACAATACTCTTTTGCAATTCTTCTTCTAATTTGCACACCTTTGTTCTTGTCTCCTATAATTTGATCTTCAAAATGATTTAGCTTTACATACCTTGGGACTTTGGGATTCTCTCAAACTTCTGGTTCTTTTATTCATTTTTTTTGCCCTTCCCCTAGCTTCTCCTTCTTGATTTTCTTGATTCACTAGAATGATTTGAACTTGATTATGCGTTTGAGTAGTCTTTCCTTTTTCAGTACTATCATGTTGGTCATCTGAATCATATCCACAATATCTAGATGATCTAGCAGCATCTTCATCAACTCTGACATTTGCACTTTCAATCATTTTCTTCAATCTTCTATTGTAGCACCGGTAGGATTTTCTCTTAGTAGAGTAACCCAAAAAGATTCCTTCATCACTCCTAGCATCAAACTTGCCTATATCTTCATCTCTTTTGATATAACATCTACTTCCAAAGATTTTGAAATATTTAATAGTAGGCTTATGGCCAAACCACAGCTCAAAAGGATTCTTACCAGAATTACCATTCACATTTACCCGATTTATAGTATATACAGTAGTTCTTACAACTTCTCTCTAGTAGATATGAGGAACATTACCTTCCAACGTCATTGTTTTGGTAGCATCTAGAATTGTTATGTTCTTTCTCTCAACAACTCTATTTTGTTGAGGAGTCCAAGGAGCAGATAACAGTCTTTTGATTCCATGCTCTTCATAGAATGAATTGAACTTCTGAGAAGTGAACTCACCACCTCTATTTGACCTTAATAATTTGATCTTCAACCCTATCTCATTCTCTGCCATAGCTTTGAAATATTTGAACTTTTCTAGTGCTTCATGGTTTTCTCTCAAGAAAGCAACCCATATCATCCTAGAGTAATCATCAATAAGCAACATAAAGTACCTTTCTCCTTGTAGACTTCTAATTTTGGAGGGACCACATAGATCAGTATGTACCAACTCCAATACTCCATTAGAGTGATGTTGTTTGCTCTGAAAAGAAATTATGTTATATTTTCCCATTTGACATTCCTTGCATATGGTGTTAGTAGGCTTCACTAGCTTAGGTACATCTCTAACTACTTGTGTGGATATTACTTTGAAAATGTTATCAAAATTCACATGACATAACCTCCTATGCCATAACCAGCTTACATCAAGTTGATCAATTAAACAACTTTCAATAGCATCACTCAGGTGAAAAATGTTACCTCTTTTCTTTGTACCTGAAGCAATTACATTTCTAGAGCTTCCCAATATCTTACATTTTCCATCTTTGAATTGAAGATTGTATCCCTTGTCGACCATCTATCCAATACTCGACAAATTATGCTTCAATCCTTCAACATAAAGGACATCATCAGTATTGTATTTACCACCAAGAGAAATAGTGCCCCTGCCACAAATCACACCAACATTGTAATCTCCAAATATTAAAATACCACCATCATATTTCTCCAAGCTTACAAACTTGCTTTTATCACCAGCCATATGATGTGAGCATCTACTATCAATCACCCACTCATCCTTTTCATCAATTCTAGTTGCAAGAGCTTTCTCAATATTTTGATTACTAGTAGATTCAATGGACACTAGACCATTTTCCTTGATATCAATGAATACCCATCCATCTTCATTTCCATTTTCTTTATCAGATTCATCATCAGTAACACATTCAGATTCAACATAATAACATTTCTTTTGAAATATAGACTTGTTAGGTTTGTACTTAGAAACTCTTTCACGACACCTTAATGCTAAATGACCTATCTTATTGCAAGAGAAAAATTTAATAGGAAACTTTCCTTTAGACTTGTCTTGTCCTTTGGCTTCTCTTTTCATAATCAATGCTTCCAACTCTTCTAGCTCTCTTTCTTCATCTTCAATCTATTTCATCTCATCTTCATACTTGAATGTCTTTCTGGAACTTTCTCTTGGATAATATCTATGTTGGTTTCTTTTGGATACAATAGCTTTAAATGCAGATTATCTCTTAGGAGTAGATTCACCAAATTCACTCAACTCAAAGGAAACAAGTTTACCAATTAGCATGTCTCTTGTCACATTTGTTTCTTTCCTAAGCTATTTAATAGCATGAGATTTTGTTTGGTAAGAAGCGGGCATTGATCTGAACACTTTAGCCACAATCTCATCTTCTTCCAAAGTTCCATTGGCACATCTAATACCTAACACTAATTCATTTACTTTTTGCATGAAGTTAATAATGTTTTCATCTTCACTCCTTTTCATTTTTTCCCACTTGCCTTTCAAACTTTGTAGCTTAGAAACTTTCACTTGTGCAGCTCCTTCATACAATGTTTCCAACTTCTTCCAGATCTCATGTTTTGTTTTCAGACCCATCACATTTTTCATCTCTGAATTTTTCAAAACACTCAGTAATGCTTCTATAGCCCTTATATTAGTTTCAACATATTTCATATCATCAGGACTAGAGGGACCATTCTGAGAAATAACATATTTGTTCTTTGTAATCTTCTAGAAGGGTTCACCAATGCACTTCAAATGACACTCCATTCTGACCTTCCACAAACAATAATTTTTACCATTGAATCTAGGACTATCCTTTTGGTATGATGCCATCTTGGATCACCTCAAGCTATTAAAATTCTTCAGAGGAACCTTCTTTGATACCAATTTTTGTAAAATCAAGGATAAACAACTGAGGGGGGTGGTGAATCAGTTGTTATAGAATTTAAAACTTATTAAGCCTCCTCAAGCTTTAATCTCGGATCTAATAATTGGCACTGAAATCATGAATCAACAACACATTAGAAACACACACAACACCAAGATTTTTGCATGGAAACCTTTTTAGGGGAAAACCCATGGTGGAGGTTAACCCATAATTTATACCCTATTAAAATTATAAAAGAAAATGAATAAGGAATGCACATGCATTCAGGCACACTGCCTAGAGCTCACTACTCAGAAGGCAAGGCTCACTACCTTAAATTAACATTCATATTAAAACTTCACCATGAACTAAACCCTAGGAGGAGTAGCATAAGCACTCCACGACCATAGAAAAAATGAGTGATAGACCTATCGCCATCCGAGCGGAAAGGAAAGGGAAAGATTTTATTTCCTGCGCATGGAGAGCAATGACTTTTGATTCCAGAGTCCTTTGTTGTATGTCTGCATGGCAGTTTTGTACATATTTTTTATTGAACATATTTGACATTGTATTCCTAGATGGCATTCTCGTAAGCCTATATGGCTATTTTGTACATATATTTCATACTTATATCGACATATATTGATGTATGCCTACATGGCTATTTGGTTAATACAAATATAATTTATCGATGTTTGTCCATATTTGTATTCTAAATTGATTGTTCAATAGATATGAGTTACATGTATTCAAGTAAATACTTTACAACTTACGTGTATACTTTGTGACTTACATGCATTCGAGTGTATAATTTGTGGCTTACATGTTTTCATGCATATACCTTGTATCTATGCATATACTTTGTTTTAACTTGTGTATACTATGTATTCGTGTGTATACTTTTTGAGGCTTACATGTGTTTGAGTACTTGTACTTCCCTTATTGACATGTACATGTTTGACTTATTCACGTGTATAATTATTAATTGGTTAGCCCTAGCATTGATCTATGTCATCCCCAATGCATGATCCTTGAGATGGAGTAAGTACACCCTCAAGGTCAAAAGGAGTTTCACATGCATTCTTCGTAGGCTCATTTTGGTAGTGAAACCAAAAACCTCTTGCATCATTGAAATGAATTTTTTTTCCCTTTATAGTAGGTCTGAAGCCATTATCATTCTCCATCAATTCTTCATGTATCCACTCCCCATTAATGGTTGTCTCATAACCTTCATGAAACCAAGAACTTATCTCATTTGTGATAGAAGAAATGTATGAAGATTTATCTTCCTCATTATGAACCATTCATTATCATGAGAGATGGGTTATTGTGAACCACTACTGATGAATCATGGGTCAATGAGTTTGACTTGTAACACTACATGATTGAATCCTGATAGCAATATCACAATATTTATATATCTAAATGTGTTATTTCCTTCAGCTAAAATTTGTGCTTATACTTATGTGATTGATGTATGTTTGTGTATGGGATCATAGTAATTTCTATTTGATGATGCTATTTTGTCTTTAAGGTTTATTTATTAAAGGGTGCATGAAACAAGTTTTAAATCCTTACAAATCTTTGAATTTCTTAGGTTTTTCTATTTGTCAAGTCTAGGCTCTGAGCCCAAGTCCAAGTCAAAAAATGGCTTGTCAAGTCCGAGGTGAGTCCTAGTCTTGTAACACTGGTGTGAACACATCGAGGAATAATGTATATGACGATGAAGAGAGAACCCATCCTTGTTTCCAAAAAAACCATGGTATAGATATGGTTGGTCAAGATAAAACATCACTCTCCTGGATAGTTCAAACCATAATCTTTCATGGCTACAAACACACCTTCATTATGTGTGTTCTTGATCCTACTGAAGAAATGGTGGAACATGTTGTAGATCAAAAATTGCAACCCTAAGTCCACAAGAAGGTTACTTGTCCTGATTTCCGCAAATGTCTTTAAGATGTTCATCCTTCTTGAGTAATGTGAACTATTGATGTTATCTAGATCTTTGAAACTATTTGCAATCATGTGCAATATCGTAGAAGCTAGAGCTATATCTAGTACTACAAATGACTGCTCAATGGAATCTTGATAGCAATATCACAATTTGACACATTGTAGAAAATACCTCCTACTTATCAATTGATGAGCTAAAGGGGCTCTATAATGAATGTTTCATAAGGCACACACTTGCTGAAGGTTTTACAAATGGGGTTGCAAGCTAAGCGGGCTTAACCTTGGGGAAAAAACTTTGTGGTTAAGCACTTGAGCTGGAGTATACTGGAATGGGTGACCTCCTGAGAAGGCCTAGTGCATCACCTCTGTGAGCATCACTTAGATGCAATGAGTGCTAAGTGGGCCATTCAATATCATTTCAAAAAAAATCTTTAAGCAAATTACAAATTTGTAAATTAAGACTCCTCCAACCTAAGGGATCAATCTGGTGGAACATAGCTCGGAGCAATTTCACGTGTTTCAGTGCAAAAGAGGACCATACCTAGCATAAACATACCTATTTGGACATGTTGGAATAGTCCACTTGGTCACACAAGTTGCAGAATGAAAGTTGCACCACTTTGCAACTTTGCACTCCTTGCATTTGATGTTTTTTCCATCAAGTGAAAATACGCCACCACTAGAAAACCACTTTGAGATAGCCAAAACCGAGAGAGGTTTTTGTAGAAAGGCTCAATGCAATCCTATAGGATCAGACAAGAATTTTTTAAGCATCACATAATCTAAGTAATAGCATGCTGAAGTTTGCAGCCATTTTGCACTTTGGACCCTTAAGGGAGCGATCCAATGGAACATAGCTCGGAGTGATTCCACATGTTTCAATGTGGAAAAAGACCATGCCTAGCATAAACATACCTATTCGGACATGTTGGAATAGTCCGCTTGGTCACACGAGTTGCAGAGCAAAAGTTGCACCACTTTGCAACTTTGCACAGCTTGAATTTGACACCTTTTCCATCAAGTGAAAATTCGCCGCCACAAGAAAACCACTCCAAGATAGCCAAACCCAAGAGAGGCACAATGCCTTTCTGTAAGATCAAATCAAAAGTTTCTAAGTGTCATGGTATTCGAGTAATAGCATGCTGAAGTTTGTAGCCATTTTGCACTTTGGACCCTTAAGGGATCGTTCCGGTTGAATGTAGCTCGGAGCGATTCCACGTGTTTTAGTGCAAAAAAAGACCATGCCTAGCATAAATATACCTATTTGGATGTGTTGGAGCAGTTAGTTTGGTCACACGAGTTGCAGAACGAAAGTTGCACCACTCTGCAACTTTGCACTGCTTGCATTTGATGTTTTTTCCATCAAATGAAAATCTGCCACCACTGGAAAACCACTCCGAGATAGCCAAAACCGAGAGAGGTTTTTGTAGAAAGGCTTAAAAAAATCCTATAGGATCAAATGAGAAGTTTTTAAGCATCACGGCATCCAATTAATAGCATACTAAACTTTGCAGCCATTTTGCACTTTGGACCCTTAAGGGATCGATCTGGTGGAACATAGCTTGGAGCGATTCCACGTGTTTCAGTGCAAAAATAACATTCCTAGTGTAAAAATACCTATTCGGATGTGTTGAAACAGTCCGCTTGGTCACACGAGTTGCAGAGCAAAAGTTGCACCACTTTGCAACTTTGCATAGCTTGAATTTCACATGTTTTCCATCGAATGAAAATTCGCTGCCATAATAAAACAGCTCCAAGATAGCCAATACGGAGAGAGGTTTCTCTAGAGGATCCCAACATCTTTCTGTAGGATCAGATGATAATTTTCTAAGTGTCATGGTATTTGAGTAATAGCATGTTGAAGTTTGCAGCCATTTTGCACTTTGGACCCTTAAGGGATCGTTCTGGTTGAACGTAGCTCGGAGGGATTCCACATGTTTCAGTGTGAAAAAATACCATGCCTAGTGTAAAAATACCTATTTTGATGTGTTGGAGTAGTTAGTTTGGTCACACGAGTTGCAGAGCGAAAGTTGCACCACTTTGCAACTTTGCACTGCTTGAATTTGACACCTTTTCCATCAAGTGAAAATCCCCTACCACGAGAAAACCACTCCAAGATAGCCAAAACCGAGAGAGGTGTTTTTAGAGGGGTCCAGCACTTTTCTATAGGATCAGACAAGAAGTTTCTAAGTGTTACGGTATCCGAGTAATAGTATGCTAAAGTTTGCAGCTATTTTGCACTTTGGACTCTTAAGGGATCAATCCGGTGGAACATAGCTCAGAGCGATTCCACATGTTTCAGTGCAAAAAAAGATAATGCCTAGCGTATAAATACCTATTCAAACATGTTGGAATAGTCCGCTTGGTCACACGAGTTACAGAGCGAAACTTGCACCACTTTGCAACTTTGCACAGCTTGAATTTGACACTTTTTCCATCAAATGAAAATCCGTCGCCATGAGAAAACCACTCCAAGATAGCCAAAACCGAGAGAGGTTTATTTAGAGGGGCCCAATGCCTTTCTGTAGGATTAGATGATAAGTTTCTAAGTGTCACGGTATTCGATTAATAGCATGTTGAAGTTTGCAGCCATTTTGCACTTTGGACCCTTAAGGGATCGTTCCAGTTGAACGTAGCTCGGAGCGATTCAACGAGTTTCACTGTGAAAAAAGACCATGCCTAGTGTAAATATACCTATTCAGATGTGTTGGAGTAGTTATTTTGGTCACACAAGTTGTAGAGTGAAAGTTGCACCACTTTGCAACTTTGCACTACTTGAATTTGACACTTTTTCCATCAAGTGAAAATCCTCCGCCACAAGAAAACCATTCCAAGATAGCCAAAACTAAGAGAGGTTTTTCTAGAGGGGCCCAATGCCTTTCTGTAGGATCAGATGAGAAGTTTCTATGTGTCAAGGTATCCGAGTACTAGCATGTTTAAGTTTGCAGCCATTTTGTACTTTGGACCCTTAAGGGATTGATTTGGTGGAACATAGCTAGAAGCAATTCTACATGTTTTGGTGCAAAAAAAGACCATGCCTAGCGTAAACATAGCTATTCTGACCTGTTGGAACAATCTGCTTGGTCACACGAGTTGTAGAAAATGGTGTACAAATTGTTCACATGACCTTTTTCACATTGTTTACATTTCAAAATTCAAAGTTTGCAAATTTTCCTACTCAAGGCATTTACAGAACAAGGTGCTACTACACCAAACATGAACTCCAACCTTACAATATTTGATTATATCTCATTATTTAATTAAATCTTATTACAATGCCTCTCGCGCTTTGTTCTCTCAGATCTTTTGCAATGTCACTCATACATTCAAGATTCTCTTTAAATGTCTACATCATAGGTGCTCATTATGAGGTTAACTTCAAATGAATAGCTTGAGATTCCCTCGCTAAGCTTTACATGCTCTCTTATGATGGCTTGAAATCAAAATTGAGATTTTTCAAAATCATCAAAATAAGTATGCTGCATTTCTTTTTTCGCTAAGATTCTCTTTGATGGCTCTTAAATCAACATTTTGTGCAACGAAAGATCAATCAACCCTTAGTAGTTTACTTACAAATATGCAAAGTAAAAGAGAAAAAGAAAGAGCATCCAAAATGGAAATAAAATAAAAATAGATGGAAGGAACTTACATATGTTGCATGCAGGCATCAAAATAAGGATGTTGCATTGCTTTTTTGGTTGATATTCTCTTGGATGGCTCATATATCTGCATTTTTTGCAAGGGGACACCAATCACTATAAAAGAAGATGATATCATTGGCATCAAAAAAATTAATCTAAATACAAGTATAAATTAATAAGAACCAATCTGCATATACTTACAAATTAATCCAACGAGCCATCCAGGTATTCTCTACTCTTTATTGTGTCAAGTATTACCTCATGGTCAGACTCACAGACCTTCCATAACATCTTGTTTAAAGGTCTACCCCCATATTTGGTCAAATAAACATTGGATTCCATGACAAGGTTCAAGTAATGAAGAATCTTACGATGCATGTCAAAGTCCTGAAATAGCCAATGTTTAACACTTGAATGTGGGTACCTTCTAAGCCATGTTCCAGTAACCACAATTGAGCCTATAGGGTATTTGATGTTTTCTCCATCTATAACTGGGGCCTCCAGTTTCTTTTTGGTCTCAACACAACAACACAAGTAATAGTTTGTTCCCTCTTCATTGTCTTCATCTGCAATAACTACATAAATATGACCTGCATTGATATGTGCAAAAAATCTCTTGAAATTTGTCAACATTACGAATACACTACAAAGTAAGATCTAACGATATGGAATTTCAACAACTAATAAAGTAGATATATCACCTCATTGAACTAGATCTGATATGTGGTCAAAGTCGACCGATGATTCTATCTATGTTAGTTCCAATGTCGTTGGAGGGCGATACGTGTGAAGTGGGCTAAGATAGCTTGTGAGCCATTTGTCAACCCACTCCCCTGACTCACAATCATTCCAATCTTGCATTGTACATGAAGAAAAAAAGAATGCCATCTTTCATGTATCAATACTCCATGAACTTGTATTTGAGCTAAGGAAAGAGTGTACCACTCGATCCTATTAGTGTACAACATTCTTCATATGGTACAATGTTAGTATCATCCATCAACCAAAAAAATATGCGAACTGAAGATGTACCTTCATTACCTGGAGCCATCAAAGCATTACACCACTCAACGATTGATTTTGCATCTGTCAACTTTGCACTATCTTTATAATTTAACTCTTCTCATGCTAATGCTCTTTTCATGCATGCTCCTACACCATCATGCTCCCGCTTTCCATGTCCAACCTCACAAAAGTTCCACATATGTTGAACACCTGTAATGACATGCATCCTACACAACCAGTAGAACATGCATGAGTTCTTGAATTGTGTTGCATAGTTATCAGACCATATTATATGTTGATCGTATTCTATGCACCTCTAAGCCAAACCATTGTAGAACATCTGGAAGCAACCTTGCACGAACTCTGGAGAATGGGTGCGATCATCACCAATGTAAAAGTGGTACTCCCTCAATACCTTCCTTTGCTCATCTGTACTATCATATGCATGAATGAATGCTATGTGCACAAATATTGAAACTTGTGTGGAGTTGTAATATTGTGACTGCACCTCATGTTGTGGTTGTAGAGTGTATTTCTCTGCAAAGTCAACCATGGATACTATGCTTCCAACTAGAAAGGTGTCCTTGCATAGCTTGAATTGCGTGTCCAACCATCGAGCTCTATGAGTATGCATTGCATACTCAGACAATATACTGTCATGAAATATGGTCATAAATTTGTACATTGGAATCTTTTCAATAACCAAATCACACCTTTTTGCTTGAGACCCATCTTTTGTAGCATATGCCACTGTTTTATACTTCCCGAACTCTACTAGTTTTTGTATTGGAAGCCTAGTTGAGCAAGTAAGGTCCTAAGACCTAGAAATTATCTTGTTTTGAGACCTAATTAAAGACTGCTTTTGGGTTTGGAAGCCTAGTGTGAAGATCTAAGGGTAGTTCCTTTGTAAAATTGGCCTACTTGGAGGCCTAAAATAGTGAAAAAGGTCAATTTTATTAATGTTGTGCCAAAGGAGTCATGTGATGGGTTAAGGTATGTCTTGCAACTCTAAAATTGGTGCTACAATAATTCTCTAATTTTCTTTGTATTTTCGAAAGTTTTGGAGTTAAGGGCCCAAAACTGGTTTTGCACAGTAACTAGATTCCAAGGGTGAAATTTCGAAAATAATGTTTGTGTTTGTTGTCCAGCTTGGAGGAGTGTTGGGATTGGTCCATTACGCCTTTTTAATCTTCTTAGATGGCTCTTGAAGGAAAGTTGACATCTTCAATGGTTTTGGGTCCTCTAACTCTGCATCAAAAATGAGTATCACAGTTTGAAGTGTGTGCATGGTTTGGGAGATACATGTGACAGTTTGTATATGCTTGGCTACTGGTAATGTGGACAGTGAACAAAGGAACTAAGTTTGTGTGTAAGGGCAGACTTCTGAAAGGTTTCATTCTTGTTGTACTAACTCAAACAAATATTTATTAAGCAAATAATGGTCTGGTTGTGCCTTAAGAATTATAGTTTGTGTTTGTAAACAATGGTACCATTATGGAAGATTTAAGACAACTTGTGAATGACATAATCATTGGTTGATGTTTTGAGGAACCTAGTTGATTGTAATCAGTTATTTTCAATAATTTCAAGGTGTTTTGAAGGTCCTTAAGGAATTGGGAACTCTTAATGTTAATTTGAGTATACGAATCAAATGTTTTGTGAAGGGAAATATAGTTGAATAAGTGTGTCAAGAAAGGTGTTGATTTCTTCCTTTGTACTACATCAGTTTGTGCAAAGGTATTGGAAGGTGTTTGGACCCTTCAGAGAAATGGGAGAGGGTTGGAGATGTCTTAAAGGATTAATTTTCGTGAATGGTTTTGAATTTCTATAATTGGCAAGTGTAAAATGGTAATTGGCAAGTGTATATAATTGTGTATATAATTTGGTAATTTAAAATGTGCATTAACAACCTAAGGTTATAATGACAAACAAAAATGAAAGCAAGCCATAAAAGAATGAAAGAAAATTTGTAAAGACTTCACACACCTTAAAAACTAGACTTTCAAATGGAGGAGTTCAACCCAATTATGTAGCCTTCGCTTCTTCTTTCTTCAAACTCCACAACAATTTGACTTGTTCAAAATCTTGTTCCCTTACACACTTCAATTGTATATCAATTTTCAATGGAATTCAAACTTCAATTGATATTATATGTCTTTCAACGTGGAAACTCTACTATTTCATGCAAAGGTGGTAAAAAGATCATGGAAAAGGTGATGGAATGTGAAAAATATGCTTGCACACTTCACAACATCATCAAAAAGCTAATTCTTTGTCGGAGCACGCATAGAACTAGGGGAATACGTAGATTGTAGGCCTTCAAATCATGGGTATATAGAGTTTTTTACCATCTTAGTGAAGTAAAAAACGTGCTCGTGTTATAATGCGCACACGTGATGTGAAATTTGGTTTTCTTAGTGTATTTTTGAGAGTATAGGAGTTTCTGAGAGAGTAGGAGGGAGAGAGGGGGAGAGTGGGAGAAAGAGAGAGTGGGAGGGAGAGAGGGAGAGAGTGGGAGATAGAGTGGAAGGGAGAGAGTGGTAGATAGAGAGGGAGGGAGAAGGGGAGAGTGGAAAGAGAGTGGGAGGGAGAGAGGAGAGAGTGGGAGATAGAGTGGGAGGGAGAGAGGGGAAGAATGGGAGATAGAGAGGGAGGGAGAGAGGGGGAGAGTGGGAGAAAGAGAGAGTGGAGAGAGTGGGAGAAGGGGAGAAGCGGACAGTGGGAGATAGAGAGGGAGGGAGAGATGGTGAGGGTGGGAGAAAGATTGAGTGGGAGAGAGTGGGGGAGAGTGGGGGAGAGTGGGATAAAGAGAGAGTGGGGGGGAGAGAGGGGGAAAGTGGGAGATAGAGAGGGAGGGAGAGAGGGGGAGAGTGGGAGAAAGAGAGTTTGGGAGAAGGGGAGAAGCGGAGAGTGGGAGACCGAGAGAGTGGGAGAGAGTAGGAGATAGAGAGGGAGGGAGAGATGGTGAGAGTGGGAGAAAGATAATCCGTCAACCCTCAACCCCTATACCCTCTTAATTTTTCAACCCTCAACCCTCAACCCTTAAACCCTAATTCCTCAATCCCTTTACCCTCTTAATCCCTCAACCCTCAACCCTTAAACCCTAATCTATCAACCCCTATACCCTCTTAATCCCTCAACCCTCAACCCCTAAACCCTAATCCCTCAACCCCTATACCCTCTTAATCCCTCAACCCTCAACCCTTAAACCCTAATCCCTTAATCCCTATACCCTCTTAATCCCTCAACCCTCAACCCTTAAACCCTAATCCCTCAACTCCTATACCCTCTTAATCCGTCAATCCATCAACCATCAACCCTTAAACCCTAATCCCTCAACCCCTATACCCTCTTAATCCCTCGACCCTCAACCCTTAAACCCTAATCCCTCAATCCCTATACCCTCTTAATCTGTCAACCCTCAACCCTTAAACCCTAATCCTCAACCCCTATACCCTCTTAATCCCTCAACCCTCAACCCTCAACCCTTAAACGCTAATCCCTCAATCCCTATACCCTCTTAATCCCTCAACCCTTAAACCCTAATCCATCAACCCCTATACCCTCTTAATCCCTCAACCCTTAAACCCTAATCCCTCAACCCTTAAACCCTATTCCCTCAACCCTTAAACCCTATTCCCTTAACCCCTATACCCTCTTAATCCCTTAGCCTTCAATCCTCAACCCTTAAACTCTAGTCCCTCAACCCCTATACCCTCTTAATCCTTGAACCCTCAACCCTCTACCCTTAAATCCTAATCCCTCAACCCCTATACCCTCTTAATCCGTCAACCCTCAACCCTTAAACCCTAATCCCTCAACCCCTATACCCTCTTAATCCCTCAACCCTCAACCCTCAATCCTCAACCCTTAAACCCTAATCCCTCAATCCCTAAACCCTCTTAATCCCTCAACCCTCAACCCTTAAACCCTAATCCCTCAACTGCTATAACCTCTACCTTATAACCTATTAATCTCTCATCCCTAAGCCCTCAACCCTTAAACCCTAACCCATAAACCCTCTACCCTATACTGCCAATCCTCTACCCTCTACCCTAAACCCTAATCCCCCAACCCTTAAACCCACTTAGTAAACTCTCTACCCTAATCCCTCAACCCTATTGACCCTTAAACACTCAACCCTAAACCCTCGACCCTCAACCCTAACCCCTTAAACCCTAAACTGTTAAATGCTTTACCCTCTACCCTCTACCCTCTAACCTCTACCATCAACCCAATACTCTCTACCATAAACCCTAATCCCTCAACCCTTAATCTCTCAACCCCTATAACCTCTACCCTATATATTGGACCCTCAACCCTAATCCCTTGACCCTATACCTTAAACCCTCAATCTTCAACCCTCAACCCTTAAACCCTCTACCCTTTACCCTATACATTAAACACTCAACCCTCAATTCTCAACCCTCAACCCTTAATCCCTCAACGCTCAATCCTTAAACCCTGAAACCTCTACCCCTTACATAGGACCCTGAACCTAATCCTTCAACCATATACCCTCAAACCTATACCCTAAACCCTCTACCCTCAACCAAGTAAACCCTTAACCCTAAACCCTTAACCCTAAACCCTTCAACCCTAAATGCTTAAACCTTAAACCTTCTACCCTATACCCTCAACCAAATACCCTCTACCATCAAACCTATTCCACCAACCCTCAAACCTGAAACCCTAATACCTTAGAAACCATCAACCCTATAGGTCCTCCACCCTAATCTCTCAACCCTATACCCTCAACCCCTATCACTTTCTCTCTATCTATACATCTCACCTCTCCCTCCTTCCCTCCCTTCCACCCTCTCTAATTGTCTCTATCTACTATATCCCTCTTTCTACGTACCTCTCATTCAATCAATCCCTACCACCCTCTCTCAGTCCCTCTATCCATCTCTCTTTATGTCCCTCCCACTCCACACCACTCTCTCCCACTACCTCTCTCTCCCTCTCTCTCATGTCTCTTCCTCCCACCCCCTCTCTCTCTAAGGTCTCTCCCTCTGGAAACTTACCTAGGTAACTCTCTCTTTGTCTCTCTCCCATCTCTCTATCTATCCCTCCAACCCTACCTAGATAAGTCCCTCTCACTCCACCCCCCTCTTTCTGTACCTCTATCAGGTCACTCCCTCTCACACCCTCTCCCTCTCTTAGGTCTCTCACTCACACTCCCTCTCTCTCCCTCTCCCTCTCTCTCATAATCCCTCTCACTACCTATCTCTCAAGTCTCTCCCTGTCACCCCCCTCACTCTCAATTCTCTCCCTCTCACACTCTCAAGTCTCTCCCTTTCGCACCCTACCTACATAACCCTCTCTTTCTCTTTGTCTCTCTCTCTCTCCCTCTCCCTCAATTCTCTCTCTCCCACCCCCCTCTCTCTCTCTCCCTCTCCATAAATTCTCTCTCTCTAACCCCCCCTCTCTCTCTCCCTCCCTCTATCCCTCCCACCCTACCTAGCTAAGTCCCCCTCAATCCAACCCCTTCTCTCCCACTCCCTCTCTCTTAAACTCTCACTTGGACCCCCTCTCCATCTCTCTAGACTCTCTCTAAATTCTCCCTTTGTCTAAAGACATACATAAATGCATACATACAAGCATAATACATATGTTAATCTTACATCCATACAAGCATACATACATACATGTACCTAAAAATATATCAGCATACATTAATATATTAGCATTTAACATAAACTAAGACATAATGTGAGCACATTATAATGTGCTCACATTATGGGCTAGTAGACATGTTCCCCGCAGAAGCAAAAACCATGTCAAAAGTGAGATATAACGCGGGGAATTACCGAAGTTTAAGCTTGGTATTTGACTTGGAATACCAACCCAAAGGCTTGGAGGGAATTCCCAATGACCAGAGATGTGTTTTTAAAAAATCCACCATATTTCTCATAATCGAGTTTGTGCTCACCATCAAGATTGCACGTGGTTCAATATCAAAAAAATCGAGCATATGGGTAATGTTGGGTTATCTCTTGGCTATCCAACGATGTAATTTTTTTCACTTTCTGAAAATGTTAAGTCTTTCATCCATAATTTATTTTATCTGTATGTCTTCTTTTTTTTTCCAAAAAGCAGTGTTTGGTATTTTTTTTGTTATAAATTAACCGTTCATCAATTTTTCAAATAAATTACATTTTTAGAAACTAGACTCCATTCTACAAAATTTTAAAAAAAAACAAATCAATTATTTTCCAAAATTTGTAGGGGTAGCACGGCCAAAATTCTATTTTCAAGATATGTCCACTTAGCAAATTAGTAAAAAATCAAATATTCATTAAAAAATTATCAAAAAAATTGTGCATCAACTACATACTATTAGCTAACTTCTTACTATTCCGATTTTAAAAATACTAAAAAAAAATTCACCGTACGAGGGTCGTACAAGAGTTGCTATGTTATGTTTTTTTGACAAAAACAACACCAATTTGTGTACGTCCCTCGTTTGAACCCCTTAATCTCAATCATTTAAAAAAAAAATTAGCAGTTTAGAAAGTAGACTCGGAGCACTTGAATCCTTATTTTTGTTCCATCTCAAAATTTTGAGTCTAAGTATCCTCAATTTCACATACAAGGTCAATATTTCCTAATTTCATAAAACATTTGTCCGCTTAAGTCCCCTTTTTGGGAACCATCTTGGTGCACTTACCCAATGGTCACAAATATTTCCACAACTGAAACACTTAAAGGACAACTTACCTTTGTATTTACCAATACCTTTCTTCAATCTCCTTGTGAAGTTTGCTTCTAAATATTTTGCATCATCATAATCTGAGTCATCTCCTATCTTCAGTTCTTTAAAGGTTGTTCCAGTCTTCTTATCTATTGCAATTTTTCCCATCTCGAATGCAATCCAGACACCAAATAGGTGATCCTTAGTAAATATCTTTGGATCATATGGTTCTTCAATAGTAGAGACTTTCTCACTATAATTCTCTGGTAGCATCATCAAGATCTTCTCAATTATATCTTCATCTCACATGGTACCACCTTGATTCTTGATTTTAGTTGCTATAATTTCAACTCTCTGATAGTAGATTGCAATATCTTATCCTTCTCCCATTCTCAGGTTCTCAAATTTTCACTTAGCATCTAGTTTCCTTGATAACTTTACTCTATCATTTCCTTGATAAATTTATTTCAATTTTTCACATACTTCATGAGTAGTAGCTAGAGAAATAACTTTTGTTCTTTCAATTTTAGATAAAGCACTAAAGATAGCATACCTTTCCTTTTCATTCTCTTCATAAGTTGCAATCTCATCAGTAGAGGAAGGACTAGTAGTTGGTATCACATAATTTATCTCCACAGCCTTCTAGGTCTTGAAAACAAGTGAAACCAAATAACCTCCCATCTATTCTTTCTAGTCATTTTAATCAGCTCCATCAAAAATAGGAATTTGCAACTTGTGTGCCATTTGATCTGCCTCAAGATGTTAATATTTTCATCGAGGAACCAGAGCTCTGATACCAATAGTTGAAATGAACAAGACAACTGAGAGGGGGGGGGGGGGCATGAATGATTTGTATCAAATCAC
Source organism: Sequoiadendron giganteum (assembly GCA_007115665.2). Taxonomy (NCBI): domain Eukaryota; kingdom Viridiplantae; phylum Streptophyta; class Pinopsida; order Cupressales; family Cupressaceae; genus Sequoiadendron; species Sequoiadendron giganteum. Next base: position 163,849,542 of record CM021101.1, read on the forward strand.
TTTACCTCTAACCTTAATCAATTCACTTTAACCCAATCCATTAAAATATGAAATGTAAATAATAGAAAGAAAACACTAGAGACACCAGATTTATGTGGAAAACTTAATAAGGGAAAAACCATGGTGAGGATTAGCTCACAATATAGTAGTAATGAAATACCGGATGCAAAGGCTCACTACCTAGACACAAAGGCTCCCTACCAACAAAGGACTCACTATCTAGAAGGAGGCTCACTTCCTACAAAAAAGAAAGGATAAATGAAGATCCACCACTAGGGTTCCACACATTCGCAACTTGATCAGAATATTGTAGACACCAAAAGATCACGTCTTTCAGGAATCTAACTCATTCAAGTGTTGTTGCCTCAATTTTCTCATTCATACTCTACTTTTCGCACTTGTTCGCATACTTCTCTTGCTTTCTTGATTCATGGATGGATGGATATTAAATTTTCAACAACTTAATTTTCTTTTATACCATCTTCAACCTTAGAAACATTCTCCAAGATCGGCTATACAATTTCAATTTTACAAATTTAAATTAGGTCGGCTACTCAACATTCCCGTGGTGGATAAGAATAAGAGAGTACCAATTACATGTTTAATTTTAGACCCAAACAAAATCTTAGATCAATCACATGCTTCCTCAAATCGATGCAAATACTTAATGTAACGTGTAGACATCAAGTCGGTCAAACCTAATAAAAAAACAACGATCTTTGAAGTACACACATCTCCAACAATATGATCACACATGGATCACTCAACACACTTCACCAAAAATTTTAGCATCTCAGAGAATGCTTCAAGTACATCCACAACAACTACAAAATACTTCATCCATAGAAAACTCTTCAACAGTCCAACCAGACCAACCAACAAAACACAGGAGCTCAGGAGCAAGTATTTCGGAGTGCAAAATCACAAGCACATTTGTCAAAACAAATAAACCATCAAAAATATTCATTTCCCAGATCCACAAGATATGACACCAAAATCCAAACGATTACAGAGCCAAAACATTTCTCCCAGCCCACACACAAATAGTTCTTCCAAACCAGTTCACACACTGATGGACACATATTTTACTCTCCATTGAACTAGAAGCTAAAACTAGGAATATATTATCCATTAAATCTCATGAACACACTTACAGATCTGCACAAGCATAGGATCAACATAGAATAAATGTAGATCACAATACCGGAGCATGCTCAAAACACACACTTCAACATTGCCTTTGTTATTTCTCAAATTTTCTCAAAAGCACTTGGTAAAAACACAACTACAACTTCATAAATATAGTTGAATGTACTCTAAGAAATTCTATATTATCTCAACTATAAAAGTACCATCTGCAATCAACTTGAACTGTGTTGAAATTAATGACAACATTAATGAAAACACCACCAAACACATCCATACTTGCAGCAATCTCCCCCTTCATCATTGGTGGAAACACATGATGTGAAAAACCATCGAAGACAACATACGTGATTTATAGAGATGACAACCTACACAAGAATAAACATTTCACATGATTCTCTCTCCCCCTTTGACATCAATGGCAAAGGAATTTTTGCATAAAAAATCTTGCCATAAAAATCTCTATTCACTCCTCCTAGGAAGTAAACCCACATCACATAATACAACAATGCACTTCTCTACTCCCCCTGAGGAGTAGACCTCAATAATTTGTCTATATCAAAAGAGTTTGTGAATCCAGTGGATTGCTGCAACTCCATGTGCATTTAGTTCAAAGGAGGGGTAGTAACTCCTAACTTCCCTTTGAGATACTCAAAGGTATCCTTCAGAAGGGCCTTAGTGAATATGTCAGCAATTTTTTCCTTGGTAAGTACATATTCAAGTCTAACTTCATTTTGCAATACCTTCTCCCTCTAGAAGTGATATTTGATAGATATGTGTTTTTTCCTAGAATGCATCATTGGATTCTTTCAAATGTGTATAGCACTTGTATTGTCACAAAATATAGACATAGGTTCATCACTCACCACACCTATGTCCTCCAAAGTTGTCTTCATCCAAAGTATGTGTGTATAGCAAGATGTTGTTGTTGGAAAAACAAGAATAGACAATTGAGAAGGGGGGAGGTGAATTAGTTGTCACAGAATTCAAAAATTATTCAATTTTATTAACCTTTAATATTAGATCTGATAATTAACAGTGAAATCATGAATCATCAACACATCAAAAGCACAATAACACCAAGATTTTATACATGGAAACCCTATTATGGGAAAAACCACGGTGGATGTTCGTCCACAAGATTATACCCTCTAACAAGTATAATGAAAAATGAATAAGGAATGCACATGCATTCAGGCGCACTGCCTAGAGCTCACTACTCAAAAGGGAAGGCTCATTGCCTTACAAAAACATTCAAATTAAAACCATCTAAAGAATTTGAACTGAGAAATTAGCTTTTGCAAAATCCTGATTACAGTTTTGGTTAAGCACATAAATACTTCTTCACACTCTGCTCTACAATTGAATGATCTGATATTTATTCGCACATTTTTCATACACACATCATTATTGCATATCTCAAATGAAGGAAACAATCATTCTTATATATCCGCTACATGGATTTACATCAACAACTCTGTCAGCCAAACAAAAAGAATAAATTACAAACTGTTGGCCCAAATCATGAACAAATCTCAATGCACACCAACCTAAGTTAGTCACAACATAATGAATACCTAAATCAATATCCTTGAATGTTCCAAGCATTCAAAAATTAATCCACGAGGATCCACAACATGCTACAACCACCATGTCGGCCAAGAACATGAAAACCCGAACACACAAAGGAAAAATATTTGATAACGATCACACCAATCAACACGGACATGCAACAATGATAGAGAAAAATCTAGAAAAATCTACGAACATCGCAGGAGCATACACAACAACTCAATTTACCAAAAACACATTCTCATCTTCTAGAAACACCTGCTATAGTAATAGAATGACTGTAGGAACTCAGAAACTCATAACTTTCACAAATCTTGATGCGTACCACTAAAACTTCTAGAGAACATACTACATAGGCTCAGCAATAAACCCTTTAATGCACGACTTTTGAATATCAACTTATAGAACTTCCCACCACTTTGATCTTCACAGCTTCACAGATTGCTTGCAACATATTTATTTTAATTTTCTCACTATCCTCAACATATACATCCTTCAAGACACTTGATGCTAATAGTGTTGACATCAATGACAACCACATATCAGTAACATAACTACAAAATCCAACAATCTCCCACTTTGGCATTTATGGCAACACATGATGTGAAAAATACCATCAACACAACTAGCTCTTCTCCAACAATCTCCTTATTCTCATACTATTCTTCTCCCTCTTACATTACTCTTCTCCCATTTTCTTCCTCAATTTTTTTTCACATTACTCTTCTCCCCCTTTAACATCAATAGAAAAGGTACACAAGCTCTGAATCACATATCTGAATCAACTAACTACTCCCCCTAAGTAGCAGCCACCACAACATCAATCTAAAACAAGATCTGATTGTAAGTACACATATTGATGCAAAGACTTGCATCTTAGTTCATATTAGGAGGGGAAATCACCCCTAACTTGCCTCTAAGATACTCAAAAGTATCCTTAGTTAATTGTTTAGTAAATATATTTGCAATTTGTTCCTTGGTAGGCACATACTAGAGTTTGACTTCTTTATCACTTGTTGGGGAAGGACGGGTCAACTTAGAATGAAACATCTAAGAAGAATAGTGCCTTTAGTGATTTTCATTTCTTCAAATCACCCCAAAGACAAAAATTACTATACCATAAAGTGAAATAGGCATAGTTGTTTCCCCCATTAAACCTTCTAAGAAAAATATATGCAGACAAATAACAAATTCAACACATATGCACATATTCAATTCACATAATCTAACAACATGGAAGAAAAACTAATGAACTCACAGATATACATGGGGACAACCCTTTCAAGTAAAAAACCCCACCCTCCAAAAGTTCCAACCATTGTATTATTCACCAACAAACAAAGCTACAATATAATATCAGGCTCATAACCTTTACAAGAGTTACATCTTGTTTGATCTAGAGAATACGAGTAACAACACATTCAGAATATTCACACTATTACAACACCCTCATGCAACACACAGTGTAGATTCATCTCATCTCACCAATCGACTCTCCCTACCAGCCTCTTGGTCAGCCTAGCCTAACAGCCACCATAGGTTCACATCTTTTTGTATTTTGTGTGTCTCCATGTTCACGATTATACTGATCTATGCATACCATTCGAACACACACTCTCGTAACTACTCTTCTTCTTTTTTAACCAACAACCATCAAGGTATTTAATTACCCCACTGACAAGCTTCCCTCATCTTTGATTGCATCACCCTGTAGCATGCATTGGGCTAGACAAAATTGAATTGGATTACACAGACTTTCTCAAATCTACACTTTGTCAACCCCCATAATTAATCACTACCAAAGAATAAAGCTTTTGGAAAATCAGCATTGATTTACAACAGTGATATAAAATTAACGAATAATATCACACCATGTGTCATAACGTTATTTTTCCATTGCTTTGGTTGTTGCTCCAAATAGTTGATTCGGTTCAACTTCCACAGCAGACCAACTATCGAAAAGTGCCCAGGTGTTCAAATGGCCTCCGAGCATTTTCCCTTCATATACTGCTTGTCATGGCCAGGACCCACCAAGACACGCATACACTGCTAGTGCAATTTTGGGGAATTAGAAAAGCGTCAACGATATTCCCTCAAGGTTTCTCCGAAACACCGACACGTGTTTTAAGTCGGCACACCTCGCATGAGTCACTTCAGACCCACCACATAAGGCATGAACATCGTTGATCAAGCCACCAAGTGTCAACCACTTAGGAAATTTTGATCACTACACGAAACTCCATTGGTCCTCACCACAAAGGAGCCTGAAATAAAATGAGCACCATTGGAATAATCTCATCACAACCATAGATCAAGATCACCTTTAACCATCTTCAGTCCATCGACATAAGCCGGTGAAGAGTTCCACTGATGACCCCAAGTCACACCGATACTTCTATTATGGTCCCCACTACCATTAGAATCTGATTCACTTCCATCTTCCATTAGTCCATCAGCGTAGCATAATGAAGATTTCCACCGACAAATCCAAGTCACACTGATACAAGTTTATTGTTCTATCATTAGGACTACCTATTAGGTTCCACCAATAGAAAAAAACTACCAACACTGAGCACTCATCTTGATAAAAAAAAGTTACACCGACCAAGCGCTTCGTCTGGACTTCTATCATCACCAAGATTTAGGGGACTTGCACTGATTTCTTAGGTTACACTGATGAATGGGTCAGCGAGATTGAGGCACATATTTCCAAAAATCTACCACTAGACGAAGATCTTACTAACCATTTGAGAGCACCAAGAACAAACCATATAGAATCACAAACAACATCAACTTCAAGGGCCAAAGTAGATCACCTCTGTGAAAAAAGTTCTCCAAAAACAAGATAGAACACCAATTAGAACAACAACCCAAACACTAACTACACCCATCCAATTGATTAACCCATGCAGCTGAAAATAGCACCCATAGCTCATGCTATTCCATCCAATCTCACATACCTACAAGGTATCCACATTAGTAAACTCATGTCTGTAGCACAACCAACCCATCAACCACAGATACAAGCACCATGTACAAACACATCCAAGTACTCCCACTGCATGGGTAATGCCAAATCTGAAAGATCAAAGGCATAACAATTCTACCAATAATGTAACATAGAAAATTTAACCATGTAGTACCAAGGAAATATCCATAATGTTATGCACAACCTGCAAGAAACTACTACAAGAAACATTTCTCTCAATAGTCTTCCAGAGCTCTTCCAAGTTCTTCAATACCCTCAAACTTCCAGGAAGACATCTAAGACCAAAGAGAGACACTTTGCACAACATATACCTATAGAAAATCCTCCTACATATACTTCTCAAAGCCAACTATGTCAAATATGATCTCCTTCTTATCCAAAGGAAAGCCTCTCAAAGAAGATCAAACTAGCCCATATAACTATCTCCTACTAGTTCTCATCAAAAGATTATATAACACTAAATCTCAAGGAGATAATCTATGTTGTCCACCTTCCACTATGAATCCTCTAGAACCATTAAACAACAATTCAAGATCCATATCATGAAAGAAAGCATAAAAGCACCTCTGAAAGATATAATGGGAAAATACCTCTCAAATAGGCTTTACTACCAAGCAGATCAAGAGTGAGAAAAGAAAATGCTCCTCCAAGATATATAAGCCACCATGACTCATCCAAGAGCAATCTCCTCATTGATCTTTCTTGAATTCACATCCAACCAGGATGTAGGCTACTCGGACTTTCAATTGTAATCAACACCTTTTCTCAAAGGAATTTCAGCCTCACCTTATTCTCCATGTATCCATGAATGCCTGCAACTGATCCTATCATGGTAAACTTTAATCTTGCATTACTGCACTTAACATGAAGTTCTCAAGCATATGACCAATGTACTAAAAAAAAGATAATTACCAGACCACTTTCAAAGCTCCAATCATCCAAACTAGGAACTTTTCATGAAACCATGATCTACACATCCCCCTTAGGAGATACCATGCTTCAAGTGAACTAACCATGATCTCAAGAGCAACACAACATGCCAAAAATTTGATGCACAAGCAAGAGTATACCATGACATAAAAAAAACAAGCTCTAAACCAAAACCACCTGTCAAACACCACCAACACCTCAGCCAAAGACTCCAAACATCCTCCATGGTTGCAATATGTTCCACATCCTCAAATAGTGTTCATGCAAAAGGGAAAGAACCCCTATGCAACAATAGGATCTAAGAGTCCCTCGTAGTAACATCTAAAACATTAAAGAAGATCATTCATTACCAATTGATGAATTCATAGTCATTGCTAAAGCTCCCACTGATCTTTGACACCCAAGCTTTCCAAGCATCATGACCACACATCTGTTGATCTGAAAAACCTCTAGGTACAATCGACAACATTTCCATCTGACAACAATGCCAAGCAGCACCAAGATCTCCAAACCATGCAGACTACACCATCACTATCAAAATCTTACACTAAAAATATGTACTAAGCTCTCCATGACACCATGACACACACACTACAGGTCCCCATAACCGACTATTCGGGTACTCAATGATATCCATCCTCTCATCCCAAAACAGCTACACCAATGCACAAGTGACCATAGACAAGGTCAACTAATAGATCTACACCAACACTAAATCAACCTCATGGATATAGACAGTCCACTTCCGACTTATCTCACTACGGTGAGTGGGTAGCTAATCCACCAACCACATAACTCAAATATCAATCACAACAAAGTGCAAAACCCATCAACGCAAAGGAAACTACAAAAATGATATCTCAAAGAGAACAAAAAAGTAGACAAACTTGACTCAAACACCAGATCAAAAAATAGATCTGATTTGCTAATCACATCCACAGTTCAAGCACCATAGTCTAGGAAACCAGTAGTAGAAAAAAAAGACTACTGAGTGACAAATCACATACCAACACTCACATGCAGAGAAGACATCATGCCTCCTCAAAACCATATTGAACTGAAACTATCTCATACAGTCACACCCCAAAAGATAGGGTCTAGAAAATAGATTAACAATAGCTCCACAGAGCTGCAAGTTTTTCTTGACCGTGCAAAACCTGCAAAACCACTATGTTTCAAAAACACCCATGCACATCCATATCCACTGCACATCTGGACGACCCAAGAGTCAACACACAATCATCATGGTTAACCAGAACAATGAAAAATAACATGAATATGCATCATAGACTTTTTAGGAAAATCTATATAAAACCTTTAGAACCAAAGAACATGAATCTAAGCCATGCAAGTGGGTATGTGCAGGATCATGATGGGCCAAAAAGTGGCAATATGTAAGTGATTTGATGGCTCATGTGGCTGACGAATTCTTTTAACCCAAAACTGATGAAACGAAAAGCATTTTTTTAGGATATTCATAGCTTTCCACTAATATAAATTATGCTTTACTTTGAGTTTAATAAATTATTATTATTCATTTTCTATTTGAATTACGACTAAAGTCTTTACTGATAGGCTGACTGAAAAAACATCAATAGCTTTCAAAGGGTATCACATTTTTTGAATCTGAAACATGTATCACATTCTATGCTTCACATACTATAGGATTAAAAAAAAAGAATTGAATTTCATGATTTTTTTACCAAGTTAAGGTGGTTAGACGTACGAGTTTTTATATTTTTAAAAATTTGTAATAAAAAAATAATAATTAATTATTTACTTGGAAAAAAATTACGAAAAATAATGCATCACATCAGGACATAAGTCTTCTACTTATATCTAAAATATTATAAAAAATAATTATCATTTTATTGTGGTTAGGGTGGTCAGACAGACACCTACTTCTTATTTTTTCCCTGAAATTTAAGTGCTACTGCATTGAAATTTCAAATTTTCACCAAATAGTTTTAAAAAAAATAAAAATAAACCTAGTAGTTTAGAAACTACAATCAATTTTCAATAGATTGTATTGTTACATATTTTTGAAATAATATAGTTAACTTATTCAAATTTTTACGTCAGGTTGCCTAACTCTGATTTTTCTGAATTTTATTGCCACTTAAGGGCCTATTTTTTTCATGATGATCCTGCACATGCCCAAGTACAAGTTATCCACAAAAAGGAACAAGTATTACAGGAACTCTATGCCCATTCCAGACCAATTCCAAAACCACAAGCATGCACATGCATTCGAGAGAGCTAGGTTATTCAAAAGTTTTCAAACCACCCAGAGATCAACTTCATAGCCTTCATGAAATCAGGGTAACAGAGAACAATGCTTTCAATGTTGAGTCGAAACACCCAACAAAAGAACAATAATCCATGGTTGAATAACAAACCAAGCATTTCCATACCACCAGGGAGCCTCTCACACAAACACTTAGTATGAACCATGCTCTGTTGCAACACAACCATAAGCATAAACTCACACCCCTTGCATTAGGATCATTCACTGCCAACCAGGAGCCTCAGACCATATCATCACAATATGATAAACTTGAGATTCTCCATGTTCAATTTCTTTCATGTTGCATTTTGTCTCAAGAGAGCAAAGAATTTTACTTATCAAAGGATCAATCATCAGCCGATTCCTTCAGATTTCCTCAAGCCTAACAGACTAAGAAATATTTACAGGAGAAATACCCAGAACCAACATCCAGAAGAAGGCTCTAATACCACTTTTTGGGGAAGGATGGGTCAACTTATAATGAAACATCTAAGAAGAACAGTGCCTTTGGTGATTTTCATTTCTTCAAATCACCCCAAAGACATAAATTACCATGCCATAAAGTAGAACAAGCACAGTTGTTTCCTCCATTAATCCTTCTAAGAAAAATATATGCATACAAATAACAGATTCAACACATATGCACAAATTGAATTCACATAATTTAACAACATGGAATACAAACTAATGAACTCACAGATATACATGGGGAAAACCCTTTCCAGTAAAAAACCCCACCCTCCAAAAGATCCAGCCATTTTATTAGTCAGCAACAAACAAAGTTACAATATAATCTCAAGCTCATAGCCTTTACAGGAGTTACTTCTTGTTTCATCTGGAGACTATAGATAACAACACATTCAAAATCTTCACACTATTACAACACCCTCACACAACACACATTATAGATTCATCTCATATCACCAATCAAATCTCTCTGCCAGCCTCTTTGTCGGCCTAGCCTAATAGCCACCACAAGTTCAAATATTTTTGTATTATGTGTGTCTCTATGTTCACGGTTACACTTCTATATGCATACCATTCGAACACACACTCATAACTTCTCTTCTTATTTTTTAACCAACAACCAACATCCATTAGGGTATTTAATTACCCCACTGACAAGCTTCCCTCATCTTTGATTGCACCACCGTGCATCACGCATCTAGCCACACAATATTGAAATGGACTACAGAGACTTGCTCAAATCTGCACTCTATCAACCCCCATAATTAATTGCTAGCAAAGAATAAAGCTTCTGGCCAATCAACGTTGATTTTCAACATTGATGTAAAATCAACGAATAATATTGCACTATGTGTCGTAACGCTATTCGTCCATCGCTTTGACCATCACTCCAAACAGTCGGCTCGGTTTAACTTCCACAGTAGACCAACTGTCAAAAACTACCCAGGTGTCCAAATGACTTCTGAGCATTTTCCCTTCATATACTACTTGTCATGGCCAGGACCCACCAAGACACACGTACACCGCTAGTGCAATTTCAAGGAATTAGAAAAGCGTCCACAATATTCCCTCAAGGTTTCTTTGAAAAACCGACATGTGTTCAAAGTCGACACACCCCACATGAGTCACTCGGGACCCACCACACAAGGCATGAACACCGTTGATCAAGCCACCAAGTGTCAACCACTTAGGAAATTTCACTCACTTCACAAGATTTTGTTGGTCCTCACCACAAAGGAGCCCGAAATAAAATGAGCATCATTGGATTAATCTCATTGCAACCATAGATCAAGACCACCTTTAACCATCATCAATCCATCGGCATAACCCAATGAAGAGTTCCATTGATGACCCCAAGTCACACTGATACTTCTGTTGTGGTCCCCACTGTTGTTAGAATCCGAGTCACTTCCATATGCCATTGGTCCATCGATGTAGCCAGGTGAAGAGTTCCACTGACGACTCCAAGTCACATTGATACAAGTTTATCATTCTATTGTTGGGACTACCTATCAAATTCCACTGATAGAAAAAAACTGCCAACACTGAGCACCCATCCCGATAGAACAAGTTACACCAACCAAGCACTTCGACTGAAATTCTATCATCGTCAATAGTTAGGGTACTTGTGCCGATTTCTTAGGTTACACAAATGAATGGGTCAGCGAGATTGAGGCACATATTTCCATCACTCACCTTTTCTCTCAAGTAGTGATATTTGATAGATATATACTTTTTCTTTGAATACAACACTAGATTCTTAGAAATGTTTATTGCACTTGAATTGTCACAAAATATAGAAATAGGCTCATCATACTCAACTCTAATATCTCTCAGCATCTTCTTCATCCATATTACTTGAGTACAATTGTTTGCAGCAGCAATATATTTCACTTTAGCGGTAGATAAGGAAATGGAATTCTTCTTTTTACTTAGCCAAGACACCAACTTCTTCCCCAAGAAGAATGCACCACCACTAGTAATTTTTCTGTCATCCACATCTCCTGCCCAATTTGCATTAGTAAAGGTGCTCAAAGTAAGATTATCATCTTTAGGATACCAAAGACCAAAGTCAACTATTCCTTTCAAATATCTGAAGATTCTCTTTATTGCAATCACATGTGATTCCTTTGGATCAACTTGATATCTAGCAACCATGCATACAACATTCATGATGTTTGGTCTGGTCTAAGTCAAATAGAGAAATCCACCAATCATTGACCTATACCTTGTTTAATTAGCCTTAGGAGAATCATCATTTTGTGTTAACTTGCATCTGGTTACCATGGGTGTACCTACAGGCTTTGAATCTTCCATTCCAAACTTTTTGAACAACTCTCTCACATATTTGGACTCAGATATAAAGATTCCATTATCAAACTAGGTGATTTTTAATCCCAAAAATAATTTCAGCTCTCTAATCATTGGCATCTCAAATTCACTTTTCATTTCATCGGCAAACTTCATACACAAGTCATCATCAGCTTCAAATATGATGTCATCAAAAAAGACTTCAATAATCAGATCTTTATCCTGACCCATCTTAAAATATAGATTGATGTCAAAAGTACCTTTATTGAATCCAAGCTTCAACAAGTATTTATCCGGTCTAGCATACCAAGCTCTAGGGGCTAGCTTAAATGAATATAGTGCTTTCTTCAACCGACACACCATGTCTTTTTTATCAGTTAGTTGAAATCCATATGGTTAAACAACATAAACTTCTTCTAATTCTCCATTTAGAAATGTTGACTTCACATCCATTTGATAGACTTTGTAGTTCTTAAATGCAGCATAAGCAAGAAACAACCTTATAGCTTCAATTCTAGCAATAGGTGCAAAGGTTTCTTCAAAATCAATACCTTTCATCTGTGAGTATCCTTTACATACCAGTCTTGCTTTAGTCCTGACCACTTCACCTTCTTCATTCAGCTTATTCTAAAAGACCCATTTGGTTCAAATCACATTTTTATTTTGAGGTCTAGGAACAAGAGTCAATGTATCATTTTTCTCTATTTGCATCAATTCTTCCTTCATTGCTTCCATCCAATATTTGTCTTTACATGATTCATTTTCATTGCTAGGCTCAGTCTTAGAAATCAGATAATATTCTACTACAATTATTCTTCTAGTTTGTACACCTTTGTTCTTGTCACCTATAATTTGACTTTCAGAATGATTTAGCTTTACATACCTTGGGACTTTGGAATTCTCTCTAATTTATGGTTCTTTTGTTCTTTGTTTTGTACTTCCACTAGCTTCTTCTTTTTGATTCTCTTGATTCATCAGAACAATTTGAAGTTGATTTTTTGTTTGAACATTCTTTCCTTTCTCAGTATTATCCTCTTGATCATCTGAATCATATCCATAGTATCTGTATGATCTAGTAGCGTCTTCATCAACTTTGACATTTGCACTTTCAACCATTTTCTTCAATCTTCTATTGTAGCACTGGTAGGCCTTTCTCTTAGTAGAGTAACCTAGAAAGATTTCTTCATCACTTCTAGCATCACACTTTCCAATATCTTCATCTCTCTTGATATAACATCTACTCCCAAATATTTTGAAATATTTTATAGTAGACTTATAACTAAACCACAGCTCAAAAGGAGTCTTACCAAAATTACCATTAACATTTACCCAGTTGATAGTATATACAACAGTTCTTATAGCTTCTCTCCAGTAGATATGAGGAACATTTTCTTCCAACATCATAGTTCTAGAAGCATCAAGAACCGTTCTATTTTTTCTTTCAAAAAATCCATTCTATTGAGGGCTCTGAGGAGCAAATAACTATCTTTTGATTCCATGCTCTTCACAGAATGAATTGAACTCCTAGGAAGTGAATTCACCATCTCTGTCTGATCTCAAGCATTTGATCTTTAAACCTGTCTCATTCTCTGCCATAGCTTTGAAACTTTTGAAATTTTCTAATTCTTCATGTTTTTCTCTCAAGAAAGCAACCCATATCATCCTAGAATAATCATCAATAAGCAACATAAATTACCTTTCTCCTTGAAGACTTCTGATTCTGGAGGGACCACATAGATCAGTATGTACCAAATCCAGTACTCCATTAGAATGTTGTTGTTTTCTCCGAAAATAAATTCTATCCTGCTTTCCCATCTAACATTCCTTGCATATGGTGTTAGTAGGCTTTACTAACTTAGATAAATCTCTGACTACTTGTGTGGAGCTTACTTTGACAATGTTATCAAAATTCACATGACACAGCCTCATATGCCATAACGAGCTTGCATCACCTTGACCAATTAAACAAATTTCACTAACAACACTCAAGTGAAAAATGTTACCTCTTATCTTTGTGCCTGAAGCAATTACATTTTTAAAACTTCCCAATATCCTTCACTTACCATCTTTGAATAGAAGATTGTATCCCTTGTCTACCATTTTTCTAACGCTCAACAATTTATGCTTCAAACCTTCTACATAAATAACATCATTAGTATTATGTTTACCACCAAAGTAAATAGTTCATTTTCCACGAATTACACTAGAAGTGTCATCTCCAAATATAACAACACCACCATCATATTTTTCCAAGCTTACAAACTTGCTTTTTTCACCATTTATATGATGTGAGCATCTGTTATCAATCACCCACTCATCCTTTTATTTAATTATGGCTACAAGATCTTTCTCAACATTCACATTACTAATAGATTCAATGGACACCAAACCATTTTCCTTCATAGCAATGAATACCCATGCATACTCATTTCCATTTTCTTTATCAGATTCATCATCAGTAACACCTTCTTTAGAAAAATAACATTTCTTTTGAAATCTAGAATTGTCAAGCTTGTCCTTAGAAACTCTTTCAGGACAGCTTGATGCAAGATAACCTATCTTACTACAAGAAAAAAATTTAATAGGTAACTTCCCTTTGTACTTACCATGTCCTTTGGATTCTCTTTTCACAATCAATGCTTCCAGTTCTTCGAGCTCTCTTTCTTCATCTTCAATTTGTTTCATCTCATCTTCATATTTGAATGTCTTTCTAGAAATTTCTCCTGAATCATATATTTCTTTGTTTCTTCCAGATACAATAGCTTTAAATACAGATTTTTTCTTAGGAGAAGACTCATCAAATTCATTCAACTCAAAGGCATCTAGTTTACCAATCAACATATCACTTGTCACATTTTTTACTTTCCTGAGCTCTTAAATTGAATGAGATTTTGTTTTGTAAGAAGTAGGCACTGATCTGAGGACTTTGGCCATAATCTCATCTTCTTCCAAAATTCCACTTGCACATCTAATACCCATCACTAGTTCATTTACTTTCTGCATTAAAGCAACAATGTTTTCATCTTCACATTTTCCCACTTTCCCTTCAAACTTTGTAGCTTAGCAAATTTCACTTGTGCATCTCCTTCATACAATGTTTCCAACTTCTTCTAGATCTCATAATTTGTTCTCAGACCTATCACATTTGTCATCTTTGAATCTATCAAAGAACTCAATAATGCTTCTATAGCTCTGGTATTTGTTTTAGCTTCTTTGATCTCATGAAGAGTAGAGGGACCATTCTAAGGAATATTAAATTTGTTCTTTGTAATCTTCCAGAAGGGTTCTTCAATGCACTTCAAATGACACTTCATTCTAACCTTCCATAAAGAGTAATTTGTACCATTGAATTTGGGACTATCATTCTTGTATGATGCCATCTCGGATGACCTCAAGCTATTAAACTTCTTTAGAGGAACCTACTCGGATACCAATTGTTGGAAAAACAAGAATAGACAACTGAGAGGGGGGGTGAATCAATTGTCACATAATTTAAATCTTATTCAATCTTATTAACCTTTAATCTCAAATCTGATAATTAACAATGAAAGAATTAATCAACACATCAAAAACACAAGAACACCAAGATTTTATACATGGAAACCCTATTAGGGGAAAAACCACGGTGGATGTTAGTCCACAAGATTATACGATGTTAGAAGTATAATGAAAAATGAATAAGGAATGCACATGCATTAAGACACATTGCCTAGAGCTCACTACTCAGAAGGGAAGGCTCACTTCTTTATAGAAAAATTCAGATTAAAACCATCTAAAGAATTTGAACTGAGAAATTAGCTTCTGCAAAATCCTGATTATAGTTTTGATTAAGCACAAAAATACTTCTTCACACTTTGCTCTACAATAGAATGATCTGGTCTTTATTCACACATTTTGCATACACACTTAATGCTTGCATATCTTAAATGAAGAAAACAATCATTCTTATATATCCGCTACATGGATTTACATCAACAACTCTTGTGGCCAAAGAAAAAGAATAAATTACAAAATATCAGCCCATCATGAACAAATCTCAATGTGCACCAACCTAATTCAGTCACAACATAATGAAGACCTAAATCAATATCCTCAAGTGTTCTAAGCATTCAAAAATTAATCCACGAGGATTAAAACATGATACAACCACCATGTGAGCCAAGAACGTGAAAACTTGAACACACAAAGAAAAAATATTCAATCACGATAACACTAATCAAAGAAAACATGCAACAATGATATAGCACAATCTAGAAACATCTACAAACATTGAAGGAGCATATACAACAAATCAATTTACGAGAAACACATTCTCATCTTCCAAAAACACCTGCTACATTAACAAAAATACTGTAGGAACTTAGAAACTCATAAATTTCACAAATCTTGATGTGTACCACTAAAACTTCCAAAGAAAATACTACATAGGCTCAGCAAAAAACCCTTTAATGCATGACTTTTGAATATCAACTTATAGAACTTTCCACCACTCTGATATTCACAACTTCATAAACTTCTTGCAACATATTTATTTTAATTTTCTCAAAATCCTTGACATATACAACCTTCAAGACAGTTGATGCTAATAGTGTTGACATCAATGACAACCACATATTAGAAACACAACCACAACATCCAACAGTTGCTGCAATATACTCTACTTTTGTAGTGGATAAAGAAACTGAATCTTGTTTCTTACTCAACCATGAGACTAATCTTCCTCCAAGGAAGAAATTCAACTCACCAATCATAGACATTTAAAAAAAAAATGCATCTCTTCTACAAATTTCTTACACATACCTTCATTTCTACCAAAGATAATGTCATCAACATATACCACAACTATCAATATTTTTTTCTTTCTCAACCTTGAAGTAAATATTGTTGTCTATAGACCCTTTGTTGAATCCTTGCTTTGTCAAGTATCTGTCCAACCTTGCATACCAAGCTCTGGGAGCTTGTTTAACTCCATAAAGTGCCTTCTTTAACTTGCAAACCATGTCTAGTTTGTCTGACAACTGAAAACCTTTTAGTTGCTCCATATATACTTCAAGTTCTCCATTCATACTTCAAGTTCTCCATTCATAATATAGATTGAACATCCATCTGATACACTTTGAAGTCTTTATGAGCTGAAAATTCCAAGAATGTTTGAATGTCCTCCATTCTCGCTACAGGTGCAAAATTTTCTTCAAAATCTATTCCTTCCACCTGTGAATATCCTTTACAAACAAGTCTTTCTTTATTCCTTACCAATTCACCATCTTCATTCATCTTGTTTTTGAAAACCCATTTTGAACCAATTACATTCTTATTTGAAGGTCTAGGGACTAGTTCCCATCTTTCATCTTTTCTATCTATTGCAATTCCTCTTTCATTGCTTTGACCTATCTTTCATTATCACATACTTCACTCATAGTCTTGGCTCTATCTTAGAAATTAAACACAAGTTTACCTTAGCTAGTTTTCTTCTTTTCTTCACTCCTCCACTTATGTCTCCAATTATTTGTTACTCTGGATGATTTCTCTAGACATATTTAGGAGTCTTAGGTGCAGGTTTTGGAATCTCCTCTTCATCACTTTTTTATTTCTCTTCCTATTCTTCTTCTTGCACTTCCCCACAGATGGGATCATCAGGTTCAACTTCACTTATTTATACTGGTCTATACATAGCTTCATCAACTTTCACATTAGCACTTTCAATTATTATTTTTAGTCTTTTATTAAAGCATCTATATGCCTTGCTATTATTTGAATATCCAAGAAAAATTCCTTCATCACATCTAGCATCAAACTTTCCAAGATTATCATCATCTCTTCTAATGTAACATCTACTTCCAAATACTTTAAATTATTTTATAGTAGGAGTCTTATCAGTCCATAACTCATAAGGAGTCTTAGTCATTTTTTTGAACTCTACTAAGAATGTAGATAGCAGTGTGGATTGCTTCTCTCTAATACACATTAGGAACATTTGCTTCTTTCATCAAATTTCTAGCAGCCCCTTGAACAGCCTGGTTCTTTCTTTCAACAACTCCATTCTACTAAGGGGTTCTAGGAGTAGAATAATGTCTCTTTATGCCATTTTCTTCACAAAATGCATGAAACTTACCAGAAGTAAATTCTCCACCTCTATCAAACCTTAAACATTTGATTTTCAGATTTGTCTCATTCTCTACTCTTTCCTTGAATACCTTGAATCTATTAATAGCCTAAGCTTTCTCTCTAAGAAAATTAACCCATGTCATCTTAGAGTAATCATCAATCAAGATCATAAAGTACCTATTACCATTAAGGCTTCATGTTCTTGTAAGGCCATGGAGCTTTGTATGAATTAATTCCAGCATTCCAGTAGATGATTGTTCCTTTCCTTTAAAATTAATTCTTGTTTGTTTTCCCAACTGACAACTTCTACGAATTAAATTTGAAGGCTTTGTGATTCTAGGAAGATATTTGACTATTTCCCTAGAATTGATCCTGATTAGATTTTTGAAATTCACATGTCCCATCCTTCGGTGCTAGAGCCAACTTTCATTGATCTGAGAAATAAAACATTGACCATCACCTCCTTTAAGTTGATAGATATTTCTATGAGTTCTTCTTCTAGCTACTACCACAGTTCTGGATCCTTTTTTGATCTCATAGGTGTTATCTTGAAATATGGGTATGTGCAAGATCATCATGGAAAAAACGGGCCCTTAAGTGGCGATGAAAATTCATAAAATTAGTTAGGTAACTTGACGTAAAAATTTGAATAAGTTATCTATATTATTTCAAAAACATGTAAAAATAGAATCTGTAGCAAATTGAATGTAGTTTCTAAACTACTAGGTTTTTTTTTTTTTAAATCTATTTGGTGAAAATTTGAAATTTCAATGCAGTAGTACTTAAATTTCAGGGAAAAAATAAGAATTAGGTGTCTTTTTAACCATGCTAACCACAATAAAATGATAATATTTTTTTATAAGATTTTAGATATAAGTAGAGGACTCATGTCTTAATGTGATGCATATTTTTTTATAATTTTTTTCCAAGTGAATAACTAATTATGAATTTTTTATTACAAATTTTAGACAATATAAACACTTGTATGTTTGACCACCTTAACTTGGTCAAAAATTCATGAAATTCAATTTTTTTCTTTTATTCCTATAGTATGTGAAGCATAGAATGTGATGCATGTTTTGGATTCAAAAAATGTGATACAATTTAAAAGTTATAAATGTTTTTCAATCAACCTATCAATCAAGACTTTAGTCGTAATTCAAATAGAAAATGAATAATAATTATTTATTAAATTCAAAGTAAAGCATAATTTATAGTGGTGGAAATTTGAGAATCACCTTTAAAAACCATTTTCGTTTCATCAATTTTGGGTAAAAAAATTCATCAGCCACATGGGCCATCATATCACTTACATATCACCACTTTTTGGCCCATCATGATCATGCACATACCCACACAAGCTTAAAACATTTACTACACATTTGTCCAACACTTAATAGATTATGCCTTAAACCTTTTACATAATAAACATCATCAATATTATGTTTACCATCAAAAATAATTGTTCCTTTACCAGCAATCTTAGCACCATAGTCATCTCCAAACATAACTATTCCTCCATCATATTTCTCAAGTTTAGTGAACTTACTCTAATCTCCAGTCATATGATTTGAACACCCACTGCCAATTACCCAAAAGTCTTCATTTTGTCTAGCATGAAAATTAGTTACCAGAGTACCTTATGTCTCATCCTTCTTGCTCTCCGGACTAGATTCCTTTACACATCTTCCATGATTATCATATACAACTTTATTTTCAAATGCTAGAAATAAACATTCATCTTTATCTTCCTCAAAGTTAGATACATCATCATAAATTCCTGCATCTTCTTTGACATAATATAATTTCTTGAATTTCCTATCTTTATTTTCTTTGTAATTATTGTTATTATCCATGTTTTGATTGTGTGTAGTTCTATTATGACATCCTGATGCATAATGACCAATATTTCCACAACTAAAACACTTAAAGGGAAACTTACCTTTGTATTTACTAGTACCTTTCTTCAATCTCCTTGTGAATTTTTCTTCCAACTCTTCTACATCACCATCATTTGATTCATCTCCTATCTTCATTGCTTTAAAGGTTTTTTTAGTCTTCTCCTTATCTCTTGCAAATTTTCTCATCTCGAATGCAGTCAAGACACAAAATAGTTGCTCCTTAGTAATTTTCTTTGGATCATATGATTCTTCAATAGCAAAGACTTTGTCACTGTTATTCTCTCGTAGGGTCATCAAGATCTTCTCAATTATATCTCTATCTGGCATGGAAACACCTTGATTCTAGATTGCATTTTCTATAAGTTCAACTCTCTGATAGTAGCTCATAATATATTATCCTTCTTCCATTCTAAGGCTCTCAAATTTTTGCTTAGCAGTTAGTTTCCTTGACATTTTTTACTCTATTATTTCCTTCATAAATGTCTTTCAATTTTTCCCATACTTCATGAGCAGTAGCTAGAGAAATAAAAAAATTTATTTTAGTTTTAGATAAAGAACTAAAGATAACATACCTTTCCTTTTCATTCTCTTCATAAGCTACAATCTCATCAGAAAAGGAAGGACTAGCGGTTGGCATCACATACTTTGTCTCCATAGCCTTCTAGGTCTTCAAACCAAGTGAAACCAAATAACCTCTCATTTGTTCTTTCCATTCACTGTAATCAGCTCCATCAAAAATAGGTATTTGCAACTTGTGCACTATCTGATCTACCTCAAGCTATTAATATTTTCACCGATGAACCAAAGATCTAATACCAATTGTTGAAACACACAAGACAAATAAGAGAGGGGGGGTGAATCAGTTGTATCAAATCACTTTACCTCTAACCTTAATCAATTCCACTTTAACCCAATTTTTTAAAATATGAAATGTAAATAATAGAAAGAAAATACCAGAGGAACTAGATTTACATGGAAAACCTAATAAGGGAAAAACCACAGTGAGGATTAGCTCACAATATAGTAGTAATTCAATATCAGATACAAAGGCTCGCTGCTAGAGGGCTCACTACCCAAATATAAAGGCTCATTGCCAACAAAGGACTCACTGTCTAGAAGGATGCTCACCACCTACAGAAAAAGAAAGGATAAATGAAGATCCACCACTAGGGTTCCACACATTCGCAACTTGATCAAAAGATTGTACACACCATCAGCTCATTGCTTTCATGAATCTAACTCATTAAAGTACTCTTGCCTCAATTCAATCTTTCACACTTTGATTTCCACACTTATTCACACACTTCTCTTGCTTGCTCAGTTCATAAATGGATGTATATCAAATTTGAAACAACTTGATTTTCTTTTATACCATCTTCAACCTTAGAAACATTCTCCAAGGTTGGCTATATAATTTCAATTTACAAATTCAAATTAGGTCAGCTATACAATTTCAATTTACAAATTTAAATTAAGTCGGCTACTCAACATTCCAATGGTGGATAAGAATGAGAGAGGACCAATTAATTATTTAATTTAGGACCCAAAAAAAATATTGGATCAATCACACGCTTCCTCAAATCGATGCAAAAACTTAATGTAACGTGTAGATATCAGGTCGGCCAAACCTAATGAAAAAACCAATGATCTTTAAAGTACACATGTCTCCATCAAGATGATCACATGTGGATCACTCAACACAATTTACTAGACATTTTAACATCTTTGAGAATGCCTTAGGTATATCCGCAATAACTACAGAAAACTTCATCCACAGAAATATCTTCAACAAGCCAACCAGACCAACTAGAAAAACACAAGAGATCTACAATAGGTCTTCTGGAGCACCAAATCACAAGCACATTTTCCATAACAAAGAAGCCATCAAAAAGAGTCAGGTCCTAGATCTGAAAGATATGAAACCAAAAATCGGGTGATTGCAAAGCCAAAACATTTATCCCAGTCCACACACAAATAGTTCTACCAAACCAGTTCACACATCAGTGAACACATCCTTTACTCTCCATTGAACTAGAAGCTAAAAATAAAAATATATTATCTATTGACGCTCATGAATATAGTTACAAATATGCACAGGAATAGGATCAACACAAAAGAAATGCAAAGCACAATATTGGAGCATGCTCAGAATACACACTTCAACACTGCCTTCATTATTTCTTAAATTTTCTCAAAATAACTTGGCAATAAAACAAATACAACTTCATAAATATAGCTCCATGTACTCTAAGAACTTATACAGTATCTAAATTATAGAGGTACCATCTACAATCAACCTAAACTGTGCGGACATCAATGACAACATTAATGACAACAGCACCAAACACATCCATTTTTGCAACACTAGGGACCGACTAATCTCAAGCAGGATGTTATTAAGGTATAATTTGGAGGTATGGCTTTGATATGCCCCCCTTGGGGCTCATCTAGTGAACAAATCGCTTCACTAGCCCTTATGAGCATGCATTTTTATTTTTGTGCCTTATTAAAGTCATGGAGGTATAGCTTTTGGTAGAATTCACTATGGCTGCCAAGATCTTTCAACCAAATGGAAAGGACAAAAAGGAGAGAGAATAGAATTTGACAAGAATAAAGTATATTCTTATCAATATTATTCAATGAAATGATTGTGATTTTGATTTGTACAATGAGAGGCCTCTTGGTTATATAGCAAAGGTGAGATACAATATGTCATAGGATTATGACAAGTGTCTTAATCATATGACATGAGATAACTAATCACACTTACCTAGGTTCATATGTAGTAGTTATCAAAAGATAAGACAACAACTAATGACTACTAAAACCTTCTAGAAATATTCCTTCCTATGACCAAAGTAAAGTTAACTAACATGTAAATAAATCCCCTAGTAATGAATTAACTAGGTACAAGACTTTATTTATACCAACACCCCCCCTTATGTGCAACTTAGGGAGTAGAAGATTATTATGAAAATGACACAAAGATGAGTCTCAACTACTAGGCCATTTTAGGTACCCATGTACATATGCAAAGAAATCTCTCACAAATGGAGAAAAGGAGCAAACCTAGTGGGAAAAAACTCCTCCTCCAAATAGAGATGAAATACAAAAAAGAAATACTCTCAATGATGCATGAGAAGGTAAAAACCCCAGGTGAGGAAAAAGACCCCCCCATAAGATAGAAGTAGAAGAGACACAAGGTAGACCCCCTCAATGTTGAGTCTCCTATTGTGTGCATGTGTTTCTTTAATCTAAATATGCAGACTAACTAGAAGGATGCAAAGGAAAGCAACACAAGACAACCTCAATCATTAGCCTAAGTAAAGCAAAAAAGAGAAAGAAGAAACAAAATGAAATTATTATACCTTTTATGATGATCTCCTTGGTTGGCCCTTGATTTAGATGGAAATATGTGTTCCTTGATGGCAAGGTGATGGAAAATGGATGGAAAATGATGTCAATGCAAGATGAGAGCGATAGGTGATGAATAAAACCAAATGGATATAAACTCTTGAATGCAAATAAAATGATTAATGGCTGCTTGAATGGATTAGAATTATAAGTTGGATACTAAAATGTATGAATTATCTAGATCTCCTTAATGAAGGAAGAGGGGGTGTATTTATAGAGGAAATTGAATTCTCTAGAGAATTCAATGATCAAGATTGAGCCACCATGGCCAAGATGGAGGGTTGAATTGTCCAAGGGGTGACGTGAGATGGAAAAGGTACAAATGATGTGGAGGAAGGATAAGTACTTTGACAGTACCTTGGGGGATGAGAGGATTTCCTCAAAAAGGAACCTCTTGTCCCTAAGTGAGAATGAAAGTGACATATGAGGAATTTTACTATTTCTCAAAAAATCCTCATGGAGAAGAGAGAATTGGTTGGAGAAATAAATGTGAATATTTAATTCACATGATCGGATGGGATAAGGTGGTTGGGATAATAAATATGAATTTTAAATTCATATGATAATCACCTTATTGATAAGAGGAGGTTCTTATGGAGGAGGCTGAAAAGTGCCTTGTGGATAAAACAAGGCCCTTATAATGAAAGGTTCCTTGCCTTCATGTGACTTGATGTGACCTTTCAATGATCACATGGGGGAGAGGAGATTCCTTGGAGGAAACAAAATTTTATTTTAAATTCATGGGGAAGAGGGAGATTCTTGGAGGAATAAAGAGTGAATTTTAAATTCATGGGGAAGAGGGAGATTCCTTGGAGGAATAAAAGTGAATTTCAAATTCACATGGAGAAGACAAAAGGAAATTAAAATTTCCTTGGAGAATGAGAGATTTGAACAAAGGGGATTGATTAGACTGACTAATCATTGATTAGAAGACATTTAGTGGCTAACGATGATTAAGAGCCAACTTGCAAAAGTTGGAGGATGTGACACATCCTAATCAAGGATTAGCCATGTGCACATCCCTAATGATGGGTTTAGGAAATGGATTAGGATTAAGGAAAAGGATGTGACATGTGAGGAATTAAATAAATTTCATATTTATTTAATTCATTTGATGAAAATGAGAGTAAAGGGGATAAGGTATTTAATCATTATCTAAATACCTTAGGGATTAAAGAGGGACTAAGGGTATCAATTAGATAATAGCAATATTACCTAATTAACACTAATAAGAGGATGTTTAGATGGAAAGGGACAAATTTGGACAAATGTAAGTGTCCAAATTTGGATGTCTACATTTTTCCCCTCTTTGAGATGGTGTTACAGAGTAACATCATTTCAAATAATGTTAAAACATAGAACCCAGAAGAACATGGTTAGATTGGGAAAGATGCCTCAGTCATTAAAGTAGTGATTGGGTAGCAATATGATTGGGGTGAAGATGGAGATTAGGGATTTAGGATTCCCCCTCGAGAGGACATGTAGGTTTAAGAGAACATGAGTGTGCTCTCAAAATGAATGAAATGATGCAAGGGTAGATGGGGAAGATGATGCAAAATGATTTATGAGAGAGGGTGATGATATGAAGAGATAAAGGAAAGAAAAATTGGATTCCAAGACAAATATGATGTTGCCCCAGTCAAGCTACAAGATAGGATGGACTGATGGTTGATGGAGTCTTATTGATAAGGGAAGTATACATCCCAATGAGAGTTTTGTTGATGAGGAAGGATAAATCCCAGAACAACACAAGGATAGGGAAGGATACATCATGCTGATGATGATAATGATATTGTTTTTGATGAGGAAAGGATACATCCCAAAACAACACAAAAGGATAGGGAAAGATACATATTTATGATGATGATGATGATGAATATTGTGTCAAGGCTTGTAGCATGACTAGGAACAAGACCAAATATGTGATTAGATGATTTGTGCTAGATTAAATGGATGAGGATTGGATGGAGATGTGAGATGGCTAAAAGGAATGATGATGGAGGTAAAGATGTAATGTAATGGAAGATGTAATTTTCCATTTTCAGAGCACTAATCTTTGATATAGCATAAGACACTAGATACCATGGTATGTGGAAACAAGGCACATTAGTGTCTAATGCATACACAAACACAACAAATAAGGAGGTTATCCCATCACCCCAAAGTCATGATGACTTTGATCAGGCCAGGTATTGGGATAACCACAAGCACAAAAGGATGCTTCAACGTAACACAAGACCACAAGGATCTTGGTGGATACTATATGGGACAACCAAGAAGATAGAAACAGACAAAAATATTAAGATATGCCCCTATGTTAACTAGTCAAAACACACCATAATATGATAGATCATGGTGGCCTTGACGATTGATGATAGGGAGTTCAAATGATAATTAAAATCCAAAAGTATCAAAATATTGCAATCAATTTCAAAAAAACATTTGACATAGGATCAAGATGATGGATGGGATTGATGCGGTCTATTAACTGTTGATACCAAAGATGGAGGATAGATTGGTTGATCAACATGATGTAATATATTTGAAACTGATTGAACCTTAAGAGACTAATGACCTTTGTTTGTAAGCACCAGCTAGGATAGGGATACTCTTGACGACATGACAAGACAACAAGATGACAAGATTGACACACCCTAAAGACCTAGGGTCTTGAGGGTTGATCAAAGATTAGCCTTTCCTACGTGAAAGCATAGAGCCCTCATAGTTTGATAAAAGACCATGGGTAAAAGCAGAAAGAGGACAATGGAGACATTAATGGATGGTGCAGATTAGAAAAATTCCCTAGGGGTAAATTAAATGATCGACCTTGCCTACGTTAAAGTGTAGGGGCAACATAGTTCGACATAAGGCCAAAGATAGATGATGGAAGATGACAGGACAGACAAAAGACAACACCCTGTGGGTGGATCAAAATATTGACCTTGCCTACATGAAAGAGCAGGGGCAACGTATTTCAACACAAGGCCAAAGATAGATGATGGAAGATGATGGGATAGACAAAAGACAAAACCCCAGGGGCAGATCAAATGATCGACCTTGCCTATGTGAAAGTGCAGGGACAACGTAGTTCAACACAAGGCCAAAGACAGATGATGGAAGATGATAGGATAGCCAAAATATAGAGCCCCGAGGGCAGATCAAATGACCGACCTTGCCTACATGAAAGCATAGGGGCAATGTAGTTTGACAAAAGGCCAATGATAGGAAACAGACAAGGGATGATGAGATGACCATGATAAGGAGATACGATAATGGAGATTAAATGATGAGACAAGATAGGCCATGTGGATAGGATGGTCGATATGTGTAAGAGATGTGGATATGTGAAGTTCAGGGATGGGATAGCTATCAAGATCATTAGAAGATGAATTTGGAGGATGAGATGATGGATAGATGAGAGAGCGAGAAGATGTGATAAATAGATGGCATTGGACGGCATGAGGGTAGCCTATAGCTAGATACCAATGACAAGGGATTATGATATGGAAGGAAAAAATAGAGGTAAATGGATGGATTGATAAATATGGGGAGATAGAAAGATCGAGGAGAGGTGAATAGAGGGATAAGGATTTGGAAGGATGGAATGAATTATTGGATGGAAAAATGGATGGGGGAGATAAGGATGAAAAGATGGAAAAGTACTAGTGGATGAGAGTATAAGAAGATAAGGATGGGGAGATGGAAGGGATTACTTAGAGGGATGGAGGGATGGTGTCACCAAGGACTATGTCACAAAGGATATGCCCCCACTTGAGATATGTCATGTGTGCTAAAGCAAGAGGGATGGAATATAGAAGGATGGGGAAATGAAGGAGTGAATGGATATGGATCATAGTAGGATGGGTGGACAAGGAAAGTAGATGGATGGGGATAGGAATAGGATGGTGAATGGGGGGGGTAAGGCATACGTCAGCAAATGGATGAGGGGAATGTATGCCAAGAGGTATCCAAAGCATGTATATATGTGTGCCTCTATCTAGGTCAAGATCACAAGGAAGATGAAGGGACTAGATAAAAATGGGATATCATGGGTAGGATGTGGAAGATAGGAAGATGTAGGAGATGGAGGAAAGGAATACATAGATGGAAGTTGCCCCCAATTTTGGAAGTAGACTGGATGGGGGATTTATGCATGACACCTATTTTTCGGGTTTTCATCATGATACGTATCCAAGGCACTTGTTTTCCATGTTTTCACCATTGGATGAATTAGTTTCTCTTTACTATTTTTTTTGTTTTTCTCTTTTTCTCTTTTTTTGATTTTTCTAAATTTTTGGACTAGGATATGGGTGAATATGGATAAAGATAGGGATACGAATATGTGGATTTAGAAGACATGTGATAAGGGGATGGATGAAGGACTCAAGCATCAAGTTCCATATGGGGTAAAGAAGAGCCCATGTGTAAAGTGACTATTTAGATGTTGGTACAACCTTATAAGAATGGATGGATTATGAAAGTAGATGGATTAAAGGTATTTGATGGGGTAGATATGTGGGATGATGGATGGGATGCTGGAAAGTGTATGGATAGAATGATGGAATGGATGTGTGATGTGGAATGGTGTTCAAGACCAACATTAGCACATGTGGTGGATGTGAAATGATAGGAGGGTTTATGGATGGAGAATGTGGAGATAATGGAGGAGTTGGGATAGTGAATTTTGGGACATAGGGACCCAAAATAAATTTAGGATATGGAGGATGCAAATGATTTTTTTAGAGGACTAGCAACTTTGGATGTCGTTATGGATTTTTCATTTGAAGGCATGGTTTCTTTTTTCTTTGGGATCCACATGGTTTTGATTTTTGCTTTGGTGGGCCTTTGTGGCCTATGAGTTTGTTTTGGATTTTGGATTTGATTTTTATTTTCATCAACATGTCTTTGAAGGGGACATGAGGAGCTTTAGATTCATGCAGACGTTTGGATTTATATATTTTTTCTTTAGAATCTAAAGTGCGTTTAGTAGCAATTGAATAGGTAGGAGGCAATGGATGATGTGGAGAAGAAATGGATGGAGTGATAGAGGTAGGCTTGTGATGATAGTGTGTGGATGGAGTATGTGAGATAGCTAGCATGGAGGGGTGCCTTTGTTGATCCTGATTAGGGTTTATGAATTTAGGATTTTTGTGATGCGTGCTAGGGATAGGTGATGAATGGATGAGAGGATGAAGAGGGTAAGATGGAGGAAGTGATTTGGGGGTATAAGGGACCAAAATGGACTTTGTATATGGAGGATGTGTGATGATGGATGGAGGTACATAAGGGCCCAAAATATATGTAGTAGATGGAGGGACATAAGGGCCCAAAATATATGTAGTAGATGGAGGGAGGAAGATGGACAATTGTTTTGTGGTAATATGATGGAGGAGGGCGGATGGAGACAAAGGATTTGGTAGAGAAATGGGAAGTGCCTCTCATTCCTTTAAAAGAGGCTCACTTAGGATGTATAGGGTTTGTACCAACATTTTTGGATTGTAAGTCTTGGGAAATAAATCCAAGATTGTGCACACCTAGATGCTCTTTGACCTAGATGGGCTCTAAAATACCTTGCTCATGAAGGCCTAAACCTTTTACTTGATATTTCATGTTCTTGATAATTTGATCTATGGTGGGATGCTTATTCTTTTGGAAGAATGATGTGATTCCATTAGTAGGTGGAGGAGGAAAGATGGTGTGTATACTTTTTTTTTCTGCTACAAGGAGACCACCATGGAGGAGGGTAATGTTACCAAAGGGATATAAAAGTGGTGTTAGTATGGTAGAGCTATGCGGCGATGAAGGATCATGAGATGGAGATAAGGGGGTAGTAGCAACTTGATTGGGAGGAATGAGGGATAAGGGATCAGGAGGTGGATTAGGTGGTATGACAGGATCCGGATTTGTGGCAGTGGGTGATAAGGGCTCATGTGATGGAGTGATTGGATCTTGAGTGCAAAGGGTATCATAGGATGGAGTAGATGAGCTAGTGTGATCTTGAGATGGGATAGAAATGATGGCATGATCTTGATTGGGAGGAGGAGAATTGTGAGATGGGATAGATGGGGGACTATGATCTTGAGATGGAGTGAATGGGATGGTAGGATTAGGATCCCAATGAGGAGAGGGATTGTGAGATGAAATGGATGGAGTGGATGGGATGGTAGGATCTAGATTTGGAGGAGGGGATGTGCTTGTATGCTTTGGATCAGGCTCTTGGCATGTCTCATCTTGTGTGGGAGGCATGATGAGGGAGGATTGTTGGAGGGACTCCTCAAGTGGGGATGGAAGGATGGAGGATTCATGAAGGTCATGGGATTGAAGTTTGGTAATATTAGGACTAGGAGGAGTGGATTGGATGTGGGTTTCTTCGATGGGTTGGATGGCGCTAGGAGTAGGAGATGGGGATTTATTGGTCTTAATGGGTGTGACGGGCTCCACCATTTTGATGTTGTTAGGAATGGTAATGATAATGGTAGTGATAGGTGTAGGACGAAGGAGGGCCTCATCACTATTGACTGTACATGATAGAGCAGGAGGGTATGGTTCCACGACATCAAGATGTGGATTTTGAGATGTCTCTTCTATCATGAGTCCTTGGACGACATTTGGAAGGGGTGTAGGATTAGGTGGGTGATGGGAATGGATGGAGGATTATGAATGGGTGGAGGACTAGGATTAGGGATTGGTGGATTAAGATTAGATGAGTGGATGGGATTGGATGGAGGATTAGGGATTGACAAATTAGGGTTAGATGAGTGGATGGAAATGGATGTAGAAATAGGAGGAGATGGAAGGCAAGGATTAGGAATTGGAGGATTAGATGAGTGGATGGGATTGGATGGAGGACTAGGAGGAGATAGAGGATTAGGGTTAGGGATTGGAGGATTAAATGAGTGGATGGGTGGATTAGGATTAGGATTAGAGGAATGAATGGGACTAGATGGAGGATTAAGATATAATGTGGTGAAAGGGGCAGTGATGCAAGAGGATGCAGATGATTAATATATTTGGGGAGATTGGGATGGTTGATTATGGTAGGAATAGTGAGATGGTGGATTGTGATAGGAAGGTGTGGATGTTGGACTAGGATGGGAAGATTGAGGTGGCGGGTAATAAGAGGACATGGATGGTGGATTTCCATCAGAGAATGTGGGCATTGAAGTAGGATGGGAAGATGTGGATACAGGATTAAGATAAGAGGATGTGGGCCATGAATTATGATAGGAATATGTGGATGGAGGATTGGAACAAGAAGATACGGATGATGGATTAAGATAATAAGATGGAGATGGGGAATTAAGGTAGGGATATTGGGATGGTGGATTATGATAAGAAGGTATGGACGTTGGATTAGAAGGGGATGATTGAGGTGGTGGATTACCATAGTAGGACATGGATGGTGGGTTGGAATAGGAAGATATGGATGATGGATCAAGATAAGAAGATGGAGATGGTGGATTAAGATAAGAGGAATATTGGGATGGCAGATTGTTGGTGTAATTAAATATTTTGTACCTTGTCCTAGGTCATAATTACACCTTAGTTAAGTTTACTTAGGGACCACATAGGAGTTGTTGGATAATTTCCACCTTTGGTGGACTTATCATGTTATCACTCTATCACCTCCACCTTTCATGGACATATCATGTGATTAGGTTTCCACCTTTTGTGGTAGATCCACTATTTGTGGTGGTTATCACATTATCACCTTTCCACTTTAGGTGGAGTGATAACTTTTCATTGTTGTCTCATGTCATAATCTTATGCACTCCTATGTTCTCACCTTGGCTATATAACCAAGGGGTCTCTACTACATTTGTACACACATTGAAGCATTATCATTGACATTGAATACAGTTTATTCTTGTCATATTATTTTCTCTCTTCTTTGTGCTTTCTATTTGGTCCATAGATCTTGGCATCCATAGCCAATTCTAACATGGTATCAGAGCATGTTTGATTCTAACACAGATTATGGTCGGAAGGCACAAATATTGGACTAGGATGGGAAGATTGGGATGTGGGATTAAGATAGAGGTATTGTGATGGTTGATGAAGATAAGGATAGGAGTATGGGGATGTGGATGTTGGATAGGAGGATTTGGATGTGTGATAGGATAGAGGTTGAGAGGAAGGACATGATGAATATTTCAATGGTGAGGATGTTGGATATCCCTTGTCAAGGGTAGCATAAGGATTGTTATTAGATGCGGATGAAGGCATGGTGGGATAGTTCAGAGGAGTAATTGGAATTTAGGAGGTGATTGGAGAAAGCTTGCTAGCAATGATAGCATTAAGGGGATCTATATTACACTCTTCATGAGCAACAAGACTTTCATTATCATCGTCAACGTAGTCAGGATTCCCTTTGACTACTATTATTGGTTGTGCGAGAGGGGGATAAGGATTCATGGTGAATACAAATTAGTAGGAAATAATAGATGATGGATATAGAAATAGGATGGATTGGAAGCTAAGATGGGGATTGGATGAAAGCTCAGATTGGGATTGGATCAAATCTCAGATTAGGATGATGGGATGCAACAAGATCAAATGATTGATCAGATAAGAGGATGAAATGGATTCTAGACCTAGTTCAGAGATTTGACTTAGATGGTGTAAGGCATTGATGATCGGATTGGATCATGAACAGGATGATTACAACACTGAATCTACCTCAAGATAGAGGTAGATTTATTTGGTTGTAATGATGATTTAATAATTTTGGATGGATAACGATCAGGATCAGATGCTTAGTTCAACTTGGATATCAACCTCAGAAACAAAGTCTAGAGGATTCAAATTGATGAAACGATGACGAAAATACGCTCTAAGGGGGCTCTAAGAAACCTTTAAGTGGTCTGACTGATAAAACGATGAGAAAAATAGGTGGATGAGAAGGGTTTTATGGTGAATGACCGAGAAAATGGGGAGGTTTTTAGTCAGCTGTCTTAGGGTAGGGATGCATGAACAACCTCCAAACTTGTCTAAACATTTGAATGATGTCAATAAATGAGATGAACAACTGAACAAACTATCAAGATGGGCAAATGGACTATCAGAATGGATAAAATAAATACCTAGAACAAATGAATGGATGGTCTAAATGAGGGAATGACACTTGAAATGGGTAGATAGATACTTAGAATGGGTGAACAGATACCCAGAACAAGAGAATGACATTTGGAATGGGAAAACGGTTGGCAAACAGAAGATGAGAATGAATATTTAGAGGTCAAGGCCGCCCCTTTGAGGGCAAGGATGCCTAAGCCAAGGGCAAGGTCACCCAAGTCAAGGAGGATGAAGAATGGGTCTAAAAAATAGTTCAACGGGGTCTCGGATGAAGAAGAAAAATTTTGTTTCACATTTTTTTGAGGGTAGGGCCACCCCTTCTAGGGTAAGGCCACACCTTTGGAGGGAAAGGATTTCCAAGATAAGGGTAAGGTCACCCAAATCAAGGAGGATGATGAACGGGTCCGAAAAATGGTCAAACGAGGTCCCAAATGAAAAAGGAAAAGGTTCTTTCACCTCTTTTTGAGGGCAGGGCCACCCATGCTAGGTCAAAGATGCCCCTTTGGAGGGAAAGGATGCCCAAGACAAGGGAAAGGTCACCCAAATCAAAGAGGATGAGGAACGGGTCTTAAAAATAGTCAAACAGGGTCTTGATGAAGAATAAAAAGGTTTTTTTCATCTATTTTTGAGGGCCAAGCTGCCCTTGCTAGGGAAAGGCTGCCCCTTTGGAGGGAAAGGACCCCCAAGACAAGGTCAAGGTCACCCAAATGAAAGAGGATGAAGAATAGGTCCAAAAAATGGTCGAACAGGGTCTCGAATGAAGAAGAAAAAGGTTGTTTTCGCTCATTTTTGAGGAAAGGGTTGCCCATGCTAGGGAAAGGCTGCCCCTTTGGAGGTAAAGGATTCCTAAGACAAGGGAAAGGTTTCCTAAATCAAAGAGGATGAAGAACGGGTTTGAAAAATGGTTGAATGGGGTCTGAAATGAAGAAAAGGTTATTTTCACCCGTTGTTTAGGGCAGGGCCGCCCTTACTAGGGCAAGGCCACCCCTTTGGATGGAAAGGACACCTAAGACAAGGGAAAGGTCACCCAAATTAAAGAGGATGAAGAACGAGGCCAAACAGACACCAAAATAGACTTGAATGGGGTCTCGAACGAGGAATGGGATGACAAAATAGATGACGGGATTCGACTAAGTAGATCCAAATGGAGACTTGGAGGGAGGATAGGACCTCCAATGGAAAAATGGATATGCCTAAAGTGATCAAAATGAGGGTGCAGATGAAGAATGGGACAAAAAATGGTCGAACGAACACAAAAATGGACTCGAACAGGGTCTCGAATGAAGCAAAAAAAAGTTGTTTCACCCCTATTTGAGGGCAGTGACATCCCTGCTATGGCATGGTCAACCCTCCTATGGAATGGTCACCCTTTCTACGGAATGGCTACCCCTCTAGTGAAAACAAGGATAAAAAAGGTTAATTCTCATGCAGAGGGGTGTGGGTGCTCGGGTGTGGCCACCACTGCTAGGGCATGGCCGCCCCTACTAGGGCAAGGTCGCCCCTGCTAGAGCAAGGTTACCCCTCTGATTTTTTTCAACTTTTTCAAATCAAGAATGAGACTAAACGAGCTTGACGGATGGTGAAACGAACTTGCAAAATGATGGAACGGATCCCTGAATAGCAAAACAGATTGGCCAAATGACCAAATGATCTTTCTAAGTGGATGAACGGGTCGATGAAATGGGAAAATGAATCCTTTAAATGGATAAATG